>APFE031397938.1:112349-180222 GCA_000404065.3 Pinus taeda | reverse complement strand
CAAATTTACTAAGCAAAAACAGATTTATAGAGGTGAAAAAAAATACCTCCAGGCACAAACTGCCTCCTCAATCTTGCTGCAAGAATCAGCTCCTCAATGCTGCTCCAAATGGCTGCCCAAGAAGCTTCTCTCTCTAGCTACAATGCTCCTCCAAGACTCCTCACTGCTGCTCCAAAACAAGCTCAAGAACTGCTCACTAACTCTCAAAGAAGACTCTCACTCAATTGCATAAGATTGCTGTGAGAGAATGAGAGCACTTGGGTGAGTTAAATAGGGTTTGGGAGGGGGATATGGACCCCAAACTACAATTAGCAATATCACATAACTGTTTCAACTCCAAAATAACCATTAAACTAATTTAAAATCCCAAAAAAATCAATTTACAGCGTGCCTTTGCGTCCGGGTTCCGTGGCCATGCAACTCGGCCGTTTCATATCGGACTCGGTCCGTTTCGGCTGAGTCAGCAATGACTCGGCCGAGTCATTGCTGACTCGGCCGTCCGAACCGGGTTTCTCACCGTTTTGATGCCCAGGCTAACGAAACGGACCAACTCGGCCGAGTCAATGTTGACTCGGCCGTTTCTTAAAACACTGGTATGGTTCACTGTTTGAACACTTTAGTAGCTTACTGCCCTCTTTATCAGAGGACTGAAAATGAAGATTTAAGCCTCAACTACGCTCAATTTAGCTCTGATACCATGTAGAAAAATTATGATCTGCACTCTTAACCCAGTTTACAAGTTTGCATGTGTTGATTAGGTCCAACCCACATGTTTTGTCACATTGATATAAATTTCAGAATGCGTTAATTGTAACATTCAAAGAGTACTTCTACTATTTTTCACATTTCCTATCAGCTGAAATTAATACAAAATTTAGGCAAGCATTCAAGCATGTGAGACACTAGTTTTTGGTCAAGGTGACCCCAAAAAACCCCCATAGCCTCTAGGGGAAAAATGGTCTTCAAAAGAGGATTTTATTGCTTAGGAAATTATAAAACAAGTACAAAAATTCACTGGACTTATCTCCCTTTTTTTGCTGTAGCATTGATTACAATTTCTGGAAATTTGTGCTCACTGAACAATTCAGATTTTCACAAAATCTCTTGCCCAGAATTTCTGCAATTTCTCAGCTCAGCTCCTAGGAAATTGTGCCCAGAAATCTGCCTCGAAAGCTGTGCTGAAGGTACATAGAAATTTGCGCTGAAGCTGAGACAGACTGCCTTGAAATTCATGCATATCTGCTGCCTCGAAATTTCCGCTGACAGTGGCTGCTGACAGCAGCAAAACAGCTCCTTGAAATGTGTGCTACAGCCCTCAAAAAGTGTGCATCCTTGCCTCGAAAATCATGCCAGCTGTAGCTTCCCTCTTCCTCGAAAATTGTGTTGTTGTTTGCCCTCCTAGAAATTCGAGCCTCTATCCTTGCTTCAATTTCTCTTTAGCAAACTCTCCTTTTCTCCTTGAAGTTTTCTCTCCTCTCTTCTCCTCATGCTCTCTCAAGTGTGAAGTAAAAAATGAGCCTCTCTTTTCTCCTTTTGTCTCTTAGAAAAGATTGAATCCCTAAACCTAGGATCCAATGGATGGGATTTAATCTTCAAATCTCAAGACGTGTGGTTGAGATTAACTCTCTCAATTGACGCCCCACACACATTGGCCCCATTACTTAAAAGCCTCCTAGTAACTTTTTCATGTTGTGTACCTTTTTCTATTTTTCTCATAAAGTGATTTTTCAACTCACTTTAATATTAGAAAAATACACTTAGTGCTTTACACATAATGTCACTTTATAAAGTACAAGTGCCTTTAATATTAGGAAAATACACTTAGTACTTTACACATAAAGTCACTTTATAAAACACAAATGACTTTAATATTGGAAAAATTACATGGTACAACACTTTTAAGTACCTTTTCCACCCGTGACATTAATAAAACTCATAAATGTCACCAAGACAAAAGTCGTTAATGTGTCCAGTAGGCTAAAAGGGATAAATGCCTAGTAACAACTCTCCTTGGTACTATTTCCAACATTCCCTCTTACCTAGGAAGGTGTTGCTCACCACTCCCATCCTGTCTCTAAAGAAAACATGCTTCCCTATCGGCAAAGACTTGGTGAGAATGTTTGCTACCTGCTCATCAGTGGATATATACAAAAGCTTCACTGCCCCTCGCTGAACCCAATCTCTAATGAAGTGGTATCTGATCTCTATATGCTTTGACCGATCGTGAAATATTGGATTCTCAGAGAATTTAATACAACTCTGATTGCCACAGTAAATTGTAATTGGTCTCAGCATCTACCAAAAAGACCATGAAGCATCTTGCGAAGCCATATTGCCTCGCACCCTGCCTGACTAGCTGCCATATACTCTACCTCTACATTGCTCAATGCCACTGACTTTTGCTTCTTGCTAAACCATGACACAACTACCGAGCCCATTGAGAAACAACATATGGAAGTGCTCTTCCAGCCACGACACTACGAGCCCAATCTAAGTCTGTGCAACCAATCAATCTGACCCCATCACATTGGACATAGTCCAACCCATAATCCATTGCACCCTGCAACTACCTCAACACATGTTTTGCAGCCACCCAAAGTACTCTCTTGGGCTCCATCATAAACTGACTCAATGAGTTGACTGCAAAACAAATATTTGGTCTAGTGTTGACCAGATACATCAATGACCCGATCAACGGACGATACAAAGTGGGATCCACTAACTCGGAATCAACATCATGCGGCTTCTTCCAGTTGGTGATCATAGGAGTAGCCATACAACTGCAACCATCCATACAGAGTCTCCTCAAAATATCTCCTGCATACCTCCCTTGGCCCACAAAGATATGTCCATCCTCCTGACAAACCTCCAACCCCAAAAAGTAATGCATCAACCCCATATCAGTCATAAAAACTCTGAAGCAAGATCTCTCTTGCAGTGCTCGATCAAACTTTCCTCCCCTATGATAAACAAGTCATAAACATACGTACCAAAATGAGTGGATTGTCACCTACCAGGATAAAGTATAGGTTCGGATCTGCATCACTCTTCTAGAATCCCATCTACTGCAAGTAGGCATCTATCCTCTCGTACCATGCCATCAATGCCTACTTCGGTCTATACAAGGCTTTCTTCAGCCTACAAACATGAGACTCCCTCCCATGCAACTCAAATCCCTCAAGTTGCTCAATGTACACCTCCTCTTGTATAACACCATTGAGAAAGGAGATCTTCACATCCATCTGGTGAATCCTCCATTTCATCTTAGTTGCTATAGATATCACTACTCTAATGGAAGTATAGCGAGCAACCGGTGCAAAGGTCTCCTCATAGTTAACTCCCTATCCCTATGAGAAACCCCGCGCCACAACCGAGCTTTGAGCTTCTCAATACTGCCATCCGTAGCACGCTAACCTTGTTGAGCCACCTAGAAGTCACAAGTGACTTCCCATCAGGACGTGGCACTACCTCCTAGACATCATTCTTCATGATAGATGCATACTACTCCACCATGGCATCCCTCCAGATCCGCTATCTAACAGCCTTCTCAAAACTAGATGGCTTTGTCTCTGCAACATCTGCCACAAAGCCACCAAACCTCTTTAGCGATCTACTCTCCCTCACTGACAACTTGGATTTCCCCACTGCCTCCTGAGCCTCCTTCAAGGTCTCCGAAAGCCATCTTGCTTCCTCTTCCTTGCAGTAGTCTCTTCTGGTGGTATGGGAAAATCCTCAACAGGTGCCTCTCCTCTTGGCGAGGAAGGCTCTGAAATAACTAAGGGAGATCCTGAACTCTAAAATATTGTGCCCTGTGAACCTGTCACCCCTGAAGAAGGTGAACCTCCTAATCCTAGTGTACCACCTGATGCCCCTGAAACCTGTGGTGTGGGCTCCTGTTCTGCAAATAAACAGCAGTGTTACACGCCTCAGCCCACAAGAAGAAAGGTAAACTCTGATCATGCAACACGGCTCTAGCTGCACCCGCAATGGTCTTGTTCTTCCTCTCTGCCACCCCATTCTGCTGAGGGTTATAGCGCACAATGAGCTCCCTCTTGATGCCAACACTCCCACAAAAATATCTCATCTCTATTGAAGTGCACTCACCCATTGTTTGATCTCAACACCATGATCTGCCTCCCTGTCTGGTTCTCCACAAGAGCCTTATACTCTTGGAATCGCCGGAAGACCTCATCCTTGGTCTTCAGGAAGTAAATCCAAGTCTTCCTGGAGTGATCATCAATAAATGTCACATAGTACTCATATCTACTCAATGAAACATGGGACATAGGACCACATACGTCATAATGAATCAAGTCAAGGACACCTGCAGCTTTGTTGTCACTGCTCTGGAAAGGTGTCTTGGTGTACTTTCCCAAAGCACACCGCCAGCACACATCATGATAATCTGTGTTGAAGTCAAGTAACCCTGTAACCATCCCCCTCAACATCCTGAAAGCTCTATGATGCAAGTGGGTCATCCTCCTGTGCCACAACTCACATAAGTCACTACTACTTGTCCGCACTACCATAGCTCGAAGAGGCTGAAATAGAAGTCGGTATAGTCTCCCACTACGAGCTCCAATCACATGAGTAGACTCGATACTGGATCCCCTGGGATATATCAACACTTGTCCCTTTCAGAACAATACCTCATACCCCCTGTCCTCTAAGCTAGAGACCAATATCAAACTCTTCTTCAACCCTGGAACATAAAGAACATATGTCACCTTCAGAGGAGGTGATGACTCCCTCTGAAATGAAACTATCCCATACTTGCCACCTTGACTTTGGAGTTGTCGCCAAACACAACCTCCAAGTCAATGTCATCCTCCAAAAGGCTTGTGAAGTGCTCTCTAAATATGGTCATATGGCAGGATCCTCCACTGTCTACGAACCATGCATGAGAAGAAGTGACATGAGTGGCTAAACTCACCACCAAAGCACACTCTTAATCAAGCATAGCGCAAAATCATCCACATTTGTTGAAGTTGTGACTCTCTATTTGTTCTTACCCTTCTTGTTGGGACATTGAACAACATAGTGACCCATCTTCCCACAAGCAAAGCATTTCACTTTGCTCATGTCATTCTCCTTAGCCTTCTGCTTCCCCTTCTCTTGCTTTGCTCCACTAGAAGACCCCTTATTGATCTTCTTGCACTTTGCCGCAATAGCAACATTGTCCTCTTCACCTCCCCCACCACTTTTGCTGCCACCTCTCATACTCCAATTGACCTCCTCCTAAATGAAAACGTCCCACATCCTTGACGAACCAAGAAAGTGTTCTCTTGCCACCAAGTCATGGATAAAGCCACCCACTTCTTGGTGAACCCATCTAAAGCAATCCAAACCAACTGCTCCTCTAGAACAACCTCTCCAATGGCAACTAACTCATCCTTAACCTGTGAGACTCTAGTGAGGAAAGATGTCACACTGTCAGTCTTGGTCATCTTGGTGTTGCGTAGTTTTTGTCTCAACACCATCTTCTTGTTCTCATTAAAACTCTAGTGCAAAGACACTAAGGACTCCCACATCCAATATGCATATCTCATCCGTGAAACATGAGGGAATAAATGGTCCTTGATGGCATCTAGAAGGATCCTCTTTTCCTTCACATTCTTCTTGTTGAACTCCACCAACTGAGTTGGATCAGTGGGTGCTTGCACAACTGCTTCAACAACATCCCACACTTCCACCTCCTCCAGTAAAAGCATAATCCTCTCCTTCCATGGGCCAAAGTTTTTAGCCCCCGTCAATCTATCCATGACTCTCAACCCAATAGCCATGACCCCATAAACAACAAAATGAAGCAAATTTGGAAGCTAGAACCTCTCTCCCTCTAAACTGTTGAAGTCTTTGAGTTTCTGGCAAAGTTTCAAAAGTATGGTTCACTGTTTGAAGACTTTGGTAGCTTGTTATCCTCTATATTAGCTAAATGAAAATGAAGATTTAAGCCTCAACTTGGCTCTGATACCATTCCTAGTAACACCTCTACCAGTTGTGTATCATCAAACAGTTACCAAAAACAAGAAGAACAAGAACACAGAATATAGGTTGCAAGCCAGGGCCAAAACCTCTCCACTTGAGAGGAAAACCCACAAATCCCTTCTCTTCCTTATAGATTCTTCAATTGACGAATTCCAAGACCTTTAGACCAAGACCAAGTTCAACCTTTCTGGATGATGTGCTTTCCTTGTCCAAGTCAAACCTAGTCAAATCTCTTCCAGTAGCACAACTTCAACCTCTAGCTGCAGAATTTTGGCATCCACTACAAATCTGAAATTTCAGCCCTCCTGCAGCTGTTGTTGCCACACGTAGGAGCTTCTTTTAGCCTCCCAGGACTTCCTTAGACCTTTGCTTGGCTTTCTCTAACTTCTGGAGCTTGAGGATGGCTTCTTGTGACCTTCGCTTGACCTTCTTGCCTTCTCTTCTTCAAGATCAATCTTGTAGAGGAAAACCATAGATCTGTTGCAGAAACCCTAGCCTTCCTTCGCATGTGTGAGAGGGAATTAGCCGAAAATCAAGTCTTCTTCGTCCTCTTCCTTCTTCGTTGTCTTCTTCTTCTTCTTCCTTCACTTGAATGAGTGAGTGAGAGATGAAAGTGCTCCAGGGAGGTCAAGTTTCCTCCTTTATATAAGCTTCTCAAAGGTGGATGTGGCTCCTCAAATTAGGTTGACTTGCCAGTTGTCAGGCCGACTCGATCTTGGAGGGTATTTTGACACTTTTAAGGACAAAAATAATTATCTTTACAAGTTACAATGTGCTAGAAGGGGTCTTCAACTTATGACAATGACTCTTTTTTACTTCTTGACCTAGGAGAAACCCTAGAAGCACTCAATGGGTGCTTGACCTATAAAATAAAAGACCTTGAGCATGAAACCCATGCTCCAAAAATAATAATAATATTTTTCTTTCATTTTATAATTTACAAGAATCAAAAGTCTATTTCATATTTATGAAGACCGAACCTAGTTCCACATTTTTCAACAATTTTTTCCCTCATTGCACCTAGGACCCCAAGCCACATAAATGGAGAACATGAGCAAGCAAACCATAAAAGATGAACACCCTAGCTTAAAAAGTGCCCAAGACATAATTTATGACAACAAGGCTAGACACAACCCTAAATGATGAACACCCTACAATGCATTATTTTTCAAGGCATGACTTATGGCAAGGCAAGGATCAAAGAAAGCCCTTGAAGATACACCTACCTCATTCGAGCTTTAGGCATGACATGTTATAAGACAAAACCAAAGGAGCAAAACACTTACCTTGGAAAAGGCCCAAAGCATGATAGGTGGCAAGGGAAGGAGCTAAAGGAGGAGTGCCTTGCTTGAAATGGTTCCATGTGGCACTAGAAAGTATTTATATGATCAAAGAAGGCCCTTTGGGGCATATCATATTGTTCAAGGCATATTCCACATATTTAGAGGCACTTTTCACCTCTTAAGGTATTTGGAGTTAAGGGTGTGTTATTCAAGGCCTTTTCTACATATTTGAAGGTAACTTTTTTGCATGAAGAGGTGCCATGTTGCATTGTGGACATGATCAAACACTCAAAAGAAAAACATTTACTTTTGAAGATAACAAGTGGCATTATTAACCCATTTTTTCACTCAAATACATAAAGAGAAAAATATCCTACATTGGAGGAGGACCAAAGCATGACATGTGGCAAAAGGAAAAAAGCCCTTGCTTAGATAATGTCATGTGGTAGTGAATGGTGTCACTTGAAGAGGAGCAATCCACACATACAAAGAAAAAGAATGGTACTTGCTTTGATTGGTTATAGAACTAGTTGCTAACCCTTCAAAGAGGGATACTCTCTTCAAGAGGACATTTAAAACATGTTAGAAGGGCATTCCAGTGATTTCACATGGATCAAGGCATATGGACACATATTTTGAGGCATGAATTCAAGGAGAGGTTGACACGCGTCATTTGTTAGTAAGTCAAACCCTTAAAAGCACTAAGAGAAGCACCCTACTTCTAGGGTTTCTAGCTCACTTTTATTATTATTTTATTCATTAGGGTTTGGTTTGAAAGCGATAAATAGGGAACCTTGTTTGCTAAAGGCATAGTTGGAAGATTGGGAGTTCCCCTCCAAGCTTAATTGAGTATCTTTGGGAGGAAGAAGTTAAGGGGGCAAGTCCAGTGTGACGCTTTCCCATTTTTTTATTCTTTTAATAGATGAGGGTTTGCGAGAATTGCATTAGGGTTCGCTGGTGAAATAATAAATGTAGAAGGGCAAGTTTGCTCTAAAAAGAAGAGAGTAAGGTTGAGGTTGTTTAACCTTCAATCTTTGAAGCAATCTCGAACTATTGAAGGATTTGCTGCTGTAATTTTCTAGTTAGGGCTATTTTACTTCATCTTTGTGGGAGGAAGGCTCCGTGAGACCTATTTGGCCCTCTTGAACTTTTGGTAAATCAGATTTGAATATAATGTATTGTTGTCAATTTATTCTATAAGAAGGCTGGTCCTACTTTGTCTAGTACATCTGGGGTTTCATCTTATGGTTGTCCTTCGTTTCATATTAGGCTGCATGTTATTCTTGGTTGTAATTTCATAGTTGTGATGGTGCATCTTGTATAAGCTTTCACTTATTCCTGCATCCTGAAAATCTATTTTAGATTATTATGGCACATTAGTGAATAGTTCTCTCAATAATATTTAGACCCTCTTGTTCTTTGATCATGTCTCCACTGCCCAATAGTATAGAAATTGATCTTGGCAATCTCTATTCTGAGCTTCCTCCATTTAACCTTGGTTGCTAGGAGAGACAGATCCAGATCCAGTAGACTATGAGATACATACCTCATTGCCTGTTTCCATTTTCCATATCTTGGATCTACTTATATTGTACATCTTCCTCTCAAAGTGACTTATAGCTATAGAATCTCGATATTTTTTCCTCACGATTTAGAGAAAATTCACATTCTTGCTTTCTACATTCTATTTTTATGGGAGCTGCTAAAATTCACATTCTTGCTTTCTACATTTTATTTTTATGGGAGCCGCTTCAGCGCTCCCACTTTGTATTGACATCATTGTACCCAACAGTACCCTTGACCTGCTGTAGCGGTCACTTATTGCCAATTGGACATTAATAATATTATCATATGTTATCTTATCTTATGCTTTCTAAGTGATCTTTGACATTTGAATATTTTTACTTTCTTAGTTTGTTTCAAAACACAGTTTCCCTGTAAGGAAATTGACCTCTCTATAGCTCTTACATCCTTCAAAGGTCAAATGACTCGTTGGACATTAATATAATTATTCTATCATATATCTCATCATTCATGCAATTCTCACATCCATTCCAAGTGGGAAAAAATGACGAGCTGCTGGTAGCTTCAAAGAGATTGACAAATTGAATGGATCATACCTCCATTATGAAATTAAAAAACAATGAGAGCTGACAAGAAAATTATTCCAATGGCAATTTCCATTCTTCCTTGAATTACTTTGTGGAAATTTGGGCTGAAAGTATCTCAACATCAAATGCTCCAGCATATCAAAATAAGGTGAATGCAACTGAAAATGGTCACTAGCAGCATCATGACTCCACACATTATTTATGCTAAGTAACTTGAGAGAAGTTGACCAAATTCTGCTGCTTAATAGCTACTGAGAAATGGGATAACTATACCAATAAAATTAGGATTCCACAAGGACACAGCCCCCACATTTCCCATGCTCCCAGGATGGGAAGGATGCCTGGGAAAATGCAGTGGGAAATGATTCCCCAAGGAAGGGGACACATTTCCCCAAAAGGGGGACTTCTGGGCATCCCCGCTAGAAAAGGGTGCTTCTAGACTATAACCCCCAAATTTTGCCTACAAAGGCTTAAAAATGGTAAAACAAAAAACCGAAAGAAAAGAAGCAAAAACGATATATTAAAAAAAATCATTTCCTCACTTTCACTTTTATTTACCTTTTATTCAATTTTACTCCTCAATGCTTATTTTATTTTCAATGTTCAGTGTCCACTGATAATTTTAGTTTTAACCTTTTTTGAGACTTAACTCTAGATATTGATACCCCCAGACTGAGCCTTTGACTCTTCACTCTTTTCTATTTTGACTTAGAGTAATTTCAATTTATTATTTCAGACTCAGTATCTACTATTTTTCTTAATACTAATTTGATTCTAGAATGATTAATTTAAAGCAACGTATCAATATTTTATTATTTCTATTTAAGGTTTATGAATCAATGTATTTTATTACTGAATCTTAATCTAAATCATGTTTATATCATTTACAAATTTGAATTTAGTATTATTTTACTGTTTATTATTTACATTGCACAGTGACAAATTTGCATGGGATGATATGTTAGTGTTGGGATTTTATCATCATTATTTTTAATTTTGTATTTTTTCAGAGGGGGACCCTGACATCCCCCCTGAATTTCCCCAAAAATTGGTGGTGTTTCCACACGTCTCCCATGTGCATCTCCCCGCTCCCACTCTCCCCTGTCCTGGAAACTTGGTGGTACATTGAATAAAAGTAATTTCTACGATGCTGCTATCTTCTGAGTGTAATTTTTCTTACAAACTTAAATATCACTAACTGCACCTGGATCTAGCAACAAGAAACTATGACTACATTTGTTTTAGCAATAAAAAAAAAACATAATTCAAATCAAATACCTGCTTAACCATCTGATGGAGGATTTTACAAAAAAGTAAGCAGTCCTTGCAACACAAATCAGAAACCTTTTGTTGGACAATAGAATCAGAACTCAAATGTGTATGCCACATAAAGGGTCGATACACACTCCCCATCAATCAGGTTAAGCTAGTAAATTGTACACACTATCTAGACTGCATGCAGTTTCCACAATCAATACTGTTAACTGTTCATTTTCTCAGGTATAACAAGGCAAGAATATTTTAAATAATCAAGGAATGCTATTAAGAGTACAGATAGCAAACCTCATTCTCCATGTTTTCAATGGTAGATGTTGATTCCTTTGAGAGAATGGTATATTCAGCTAGAACTTCAACAGATGGACCTGCCTCTAGAATAGCAGGGGCGCGAATAAAAACAGCACGAAAAGTTTCTGGTCCACCTTCCTCTGCTGCAATCTTAGGAACTGGGAGTTCTGTTTCAAAACTATTCAGCTGCATTCAATCCAAAAATGGAATGCATTTAGTGGCATTATTTGTGTAACTAACTCTATCGACCATATATATTGTACCTACGAAGTACCTACAAAGTGCCATTTAATATAGGTCAAACGATATTAATGAGTTAAAACTCTAATACATCTATTTTATACAAAGAAACATAATCCTCAACAAATGTTAGTTCACCGGATTGTCCTAGTTTCCTTAGATTTGGCATACATAATATATATGATTGATAGCTTCTTCTCTCATAAGTTGCATAACAAAACCTTGAGGAACATTAGCTTACAGATGATGACAGTTACCTGGCTGCCAAAGAAGTTACGATGGACTGTACAATCCAGCCCTCCAATAAGTTCCTGCCCTCCTGATTTCTGTCCTGAGTAAAGCATCATGAATCATGAATTCTGAGTTAATTTTTTAAATCATTCAACATATCATTACTTTAACTGCATAAACAATTGCACCCCTCAATTCTAATGAATGGCAAACTTTACAAATCAGTGACTCACCAATCGCTTTGTTTGCCAAAAAGATAAGTCCTGCACATGTACCCCATATTGGCTTTCCTTTTTTATAAAAGTCTTGCAATGCTTGAATCTGCATGTTGAGAGATATAAGATTAAAATAAAATATGTTGATGGCAGATGCCCAAACTTATGCAACATATCTAAATCCAACTTCGTTAAAATGTTGCATTACATTTTTATCAACTCGTACTCTCTTCAAACATTTTTTTGTTGAAAATTGGCAGCCATGGTCAGAATTTCATCATTAAAATTGATGGAGAAAATTCAAATTTTGGCTCTTGACCAAGTCGGCCTAAGGAAGTCAAGTTGGCCCCACAGTGTAAAATGGTCCTCCTAAATCACATATAAATTGACCATCGTTGACCTCATTTGGAACATCACATCAACACATCACATCGATCAAATCTGATCTGAAATTCACAGTAGGCATCCACACATGTGAAGGAGGAGAGAGCGGATTCTGTTCTGATCAGCGTTGACTTTCTATTTTGGACTGTGTTGACCAGTGTTGATTTTCTGCTTTGACCGAGCTGTTTGGACCGTTTTGGGGGCCAAATATTCCAGGAATCTTTGAATTTTAATTGACCAAATTCATCTCTGTTTTCTGGGCACATTGCCTAAGGCTGACCACAGACTTGGACTTGGGTTTGACCGCAGGTTTGACTGAGATTTTTTACTAAAGCTTGCAGGACTTTATCTCTGTTTGACCGAGTTCTGATTGAAGAAAGACGGCTGAATCTTTGACTGCATTGACCGAATCTTTGGGACTGTTTTCTGTGTGTTGACCAAAGGTTTGACTGGGCTTTGACTGCAGGTTGACTGAGGCATTTGACTGAACTTCCACAGGCCAAGATTCAGCCCTCTGTTACAGATCTGAACTTTGACCAGATTTGACTCTCTCATTTGACTGATTTTTGTCTTGGTTAACTTGGATAGTCAAAGAGGGTTGACTTTCACTGGTTTATGGATATACTATTGAAGTATGTATCTCATGCTGAACATTGATTGACTAAAAAGAAGAAGAATTGATTCTGGGTTTTCCTCCTTGTGGGGTTTTGCCCTGGTCTTTGACCAAAAATCTCTGTCTCTCCTTGTGCTCGGTTATCTTCTATTGTGCATTACTGTTTACTGTTCTTTCTATAATTGCTTAACTGTTAATGGGGTGAATGAAATTGAATGAAATTGTTTTAAATGATTATTACAGCATAAAACACTGAAAAATTAAGGTGAAGATTAGCCATTGGAGACTAGAGAACTCCCTTTGAGACACTTTTCTTGCTGATTGGGAATCAACTCTCTTGGACATGATGACTTCCTCTTCAAGATTGAAGAGAAGTTGAATAATGCCTCCAACTTTGGAGCATGGAGGGCTAGATTGGATCTTACCCTTGAAAAGAATGATGTGATGAAGTATCTGCAGGGCCAAGTAGCTGAACCTGTTGGGAATGTCAATGCCAGTGTCAAATCCAAGTACAAGAAGGGTGAGATCAAGGCTACGAAGGTCATCATTGACTCTATTAGTGACCATCTCATCACCTATGTGTCCAAGCTAAAGAAGTCAAAGGAGATGTATGACAAATTGATTGGGATGTATGAGGTCGACAATCTTAGCCAAGTCATTTCCTTGAAGAGTCAACTTCGTGACATCAAGATGACCAAGTCATAATCTATAACAGCCTACTTCATGAGAATTTCTCAAATAGGAGATCAACTTCTTTTCATTGGAGAAATCATTCTTAACAAAGAGCTCGAGCAAATGACACTTGGAGGACCCCCCATGACTTGGGAGACATTCATTACAAGCATTAGTTGCAGAAAAGAGCTCCCTTCATTTGATGAGCTTTTGGGCAATTGCACTCAAGAAGAATCCAAGCTCATTTCCAGAGGAAGAATTCAGAGACAAGAACAGGGAGAACCTACAACATTTGCAGCCAATGTCAAGAAAGGAAAAGGGGGAGGAAGACCTTCCACATGGAAGTCAAAGAAGCCAGCTCCAGCGTTCAACAATAATAGGAGGTACTTGTCCAAAGTCCAATGATACAGGTGTGACAAATTTGGCCACATAGCCCGAGATTTGTGAAAATTTCAAGTCTGAAATCCTCTTGTAACAACTGGAAATTTTTTTTCTAATTTTTAATATAATTTAACAATTTATCTGCTAGGGCAAATATCAAATAATTCACACTGCAACCTTCACAAATAAACTGCGCAGAGGCTGTTTGGACGGCTCACTTGGAGCTGCAGTCAAAGCTCGGATTGATAGTGGGGGTGAGGAAAATTCCTCACAAAAATTTTGCCAGTAATTTCTCTCTAGGATTGCCAGTTTTCGACATCCAGATTGTACTCAGAATTTCTCACTGCCGCATAATAATAAAACCCTCAGTTGTTGCATTGGTTTTCCCAAGTTGGGTTTTTTTAGGGACATTTGTTCAAAAATCACTTTGTTAGTTTTTTATGTGTGTTAGCATTTCTCAGTTTCCAGCGCTATTATCATCTGCAGTTTATTTGTGAAGGTTGCAGTGTGAATTATTTGATGTTTGTCATAGCAAATAAATTGTTAAATTAAAATAACAATTAGAAAAATAACTTCCAGTTGTTGCAATAGGATTTTGGACTTGAAATTTTCACATGGTATCAAAGCGTGATTGATCAAACGGGGAAGCTTGGAAGTGGAGACAAAACAATTCGTTGTTCAGAGGGAGCAGTGGGGCAATTTTTCTGGGGATTGCACAGAGCCTAAGCCAGGCAGTAAGAGTTGCTCAAGGAAGTTCGATTTTTCAATGCAAGCTGGCAGAAAAATTCGGCTTGCCAATTGAATGATTCTAGCAAGCAAAGGGAGTAGCAACTCAGGGGTTTTCGTGGGCAGATTCCTTGTTTGGGCGCAGAAGAGTTTTGCAACAGTTTGCAGTCGCAGAATCAACGTCGGGTGGAAGAGAAAGGCACACATAGAGGAAATTTCTCTCAAGAGGTTTCGAGTTTTAGAAATCCAAACTTTCAGTTGCAGATGGAAGTAGCAGCAGATAGATTTTCTCACTCCATAAGGGAGAGTGAATAGCAGTGCTAGCAGTCGAGCAAGGAAGAGAGGGAGCATCTAGGTTTATTTTCTCCAGTTTTTGAGTTTCACAGATTTTGCAGCTTTGAAGGGATGATCGTACGAGATTGCCAGAGGAGGTCGTGCAAGTTAGCCAAAATGCAGAACTGGGCAACAATTCGACTTCTAGTTACTGGAAACAAATACCGGACGAAATGCGAGTTGTCTAGTGCAAGTTGCAAAGAAAGGAAGTGTCCCATCCAGGGACTAGGTTTGAAAGGAGATAGTGAGGCAACAAATCCAAAAGGAGTATGAAACTCAAGCATGTCGAATGGTCAAGGTCCAACGTAGTTGCAACAAGGAGATCAATCAGATCAGTTCTGGATTGTTCCAACAGGACCATCACCTTTGCTACAGGGGCCCAAAGTATTCAGCAGCAGGATGGATCAGTGTCAGTGATGCATTTAGATTCCAAGGTGACAGTTGCAGATTAGTAGCAATCAGGTGTTAAGGAGTGCAGTGCAGTGTTGGCAGCAGTATGGCAGTGTTAGCAACAACACCGATGCAGCATCAAAGTTGTGCAGTGGTTGGTGGGTAGTAGCCAGACATCAACAATGTGATAGAGGGTGGTACAAAAGCAGGTTGTTGTGGCAGTATGTGCAGCATTAGAGAGAACACCTTCCTCGCTAGGAGGGAGTGTTAGTTTTTGTATCATCGGAGATGTTTTAGTCTCAAAACTTTGTGGAGAGGCTAAAACACATGAGCTCTCCATAACCCAGGAATCGTTTCTTGAAATTCCACCTAGAAGTACCTCAATTAGATTATTAGCCTATTTTTAATTAGTTCCTAAGTCTAAACTTAGAAAAAGGGGTTAATTAATCAGTATTAATTGAGATAAGGTGTGAATCATCTAGAAACTCACATGGATCGACTACGATATGATTTTGGCCCTTGACTAAGTTTTAATCTTGGCCATTGGAGGTTCAACAGAGAATTATAAGAAGAAGTCGATGGGTAGATGGAGAACACACTTGTGAGAACCACAGACAGTTCAATTTCCTTGGAAAATTCGATTTTCCAAAGAGCCAGCAGTGCTGGAAGAGTTCGAGCTTCAATAGGGAAGCAAAGACAATGAGGAGCAGGGATAATAAGCCAGAGGAAATTTTCCAAATCCGCTGAAGTGCATTACAAAGAGGCAGAAAGAGCCACAGTAAGGTTGATGCAAGGGTTGCATAGAGGCCTTTAGAGGCAAATCGATTTTGCTGGAGAGAAGTCGAGTTTTAGTTCCAGAGGCCGGGATTGGGTTCCAAAAGGCCGGAGAGACAGTTTCTCAGTCAGTGGCACACAGGACAGCTACATGAGTAGTTGATTCAGGGAAAGCATAGAAAGGATTGCGCAAGGGTGACACAGGCCTACACAGAGGTTGTTTGGACGACTCACTTTGAGTTGCAGTCGAACTCTTTGTCAATGTTGTTAAAAGCGCGAGCGGGATTAAATTGGCGCGGGGAACAAATCGGAAAAAATCAGAAAAATCGGGAAAAAAGCGGGAAAAAATCGTTTGGTACAAAAATATTCATTTTTTTCATTTTTTTTCAATTTTTCATTATAAAGCGCGCTGCCCCGCCAGCCTGAGATTTTTTCCCAAAAAAACGCGCTTTTTTCGAAAAAAGCGGCAAAAAAATTTAGCCCGCTTTTTTCTTATAAAAAGCGCGATTAAATCGGGCTAGGGAAAAACTCGCGCTTTTTTGAAAAAAGCGCGATTTAATCGCGCTTTTAACAACACTGCTCTTTGTGGTTCTCACAAGTGTGTTCTCCATTTACCCATCGACTTCTTCTTATAATCCTTTGTTGGACCTCCAACAACCAAGATTAAAACTTAATCAAGGACCAAGATCATAATTAAAAGTAGGCTAATAATCTAATTGAGGTACTTCTAGGTGGAATTTCTAGAAATGATTTCTGGGTTATGGAGAGAGCTCATGTGTTTTGGCTTCTCCACAAAGTTTCGAGACTAGAACAACTTTGATGCTACAAAAACTAACAAGATTGTCCTGTTAGAAGAAATGCTCGAAGGCCCCACAACAACAACAATAATGGAAACAACAACAACTTCAACAATAGAAGGAGAGAAAGAGGTCCCGCTACCCATGTAAGTGTTGAGAGACCCAACGTCCTTAAAAGAGGTCTAGAAACTCAAGTATGCTAATAATGTTGCTAGTACTCAATCTAAACATTGTCTTCTTGTTGCTCTTTCTAGCTCATCTTCAAATAGCATTGATAGCTGGCTAGTGGATAGTGGGACACCTAGACACTTTACTGGGTATCGTGAAGTCCTCTCAAATTTGGTTGAGAGGGAGACTAATTCGAAAATCATACTTGGGGATAATTCTATTCATCTTGTCAAACGGTCTGGTTCTATTTCTTTTCATTTGAATCCTAGTCAAACCATTCATCTACAAGATGTGTTGTATGTGTCGAGCTTAAAGAAGAATCTTGTCTCCATCTTTGCCTTAGAAGACAAAGTGTTTAGAGTTGCATTCATTAATGGAAAAGTCCTTGCTTGGCCAAGGAGATCTAACTTGAGGGCAGCCTTCACACTTGGTGTCAGAAATGAAGGCCTATATAGAGTTTGTGGGCAACCAATTCAAGCATTGGTACATGATACTACTAATTCATGTGAGCTTTGGCATTGGAGTTTTGCTCACCTTCATTATAAGGCATTGCCTGGTTTGAGCAGGATGGTTACAGGGATTCTAGAGATTCGAGTGGAACATGAAGGTGTATGTCAGGGATGCCCTAATGGAAAGAATGTCAAAGAACCATTCCCTTCTAGTAGCAGTAGATCAAAGGAGATTTTTCAACTTATCCACTCTAACCTTTGTGGGCCCATGTCGGTGACATCACTTGGAGGATATCTATACTACGTGATCTTTGTTGATGACTACTTCTCCCGTAAAACTTGGATCTTCTAATTGAAGACCAAGGATCGGGTTTCGACATGTTCAACAACCTCAAAGCTCTAGTGGAACATCAAACTGGAAAGAAGATCAAGATCCTATGGACAAATAATGGAGGAGAATATACTTATAATGATTTCAAAGACTTCTACAGAGATGTCGCAACTAAGAGGGAGGTAATTGTTCCATACAACCCTCAACAAAATGGAGTTGTTGAGAGGAAGAACAAGACCATCATGGAAGTAGCCAAAGCCATGATTCATGACCAAAAACTTCCTATGCTTCTATGGGGAGAAGCAACAAATATTGTTGTATATTTTCAAAATAGAAGCCCTCATCAAGTCTTCGGAGACAAGACTCCTAAAGAAGTCTTTATAGGAGTGAAACCAGAAATTGGACACTTTAGACTATTTGGCTACCCTGTCTACATCCATGTACCAAAGGAGAAAAGGTCAAAGCTAGAAGCCTCAAGAAAGAAAGTTACGTTTGTTAGTTATTGTGAAAATTCTAAAGCTTACATGATATATGTGCCACGTCAAAGGAACATTGAGTTCAGTCGGGATGTGACCTTTGATGAAGATGTTGCCCTTGGAAAAGCAAGGGACTCTCTTGTCCCTACCACCACCAAGAGAAGAGATGATACTATGGATGTAGATGCAGAGCCATCCATGCCAAAGCCTGACTTTGCAGATGAGCCTATGGCACCCATGGATCCTTTAGATCCTCCTCATTGTGATACTCTTACCAGGAACTTGGAAGAGACCTTTGTGCCTTCGTGATACTTTACAGGATGCAGGGAGACATTCAGCCCCAAGAGGCACCTTCGGAGAAAGCAAGCAACCTCGTAGATATCAAGGATATGTTGCATTGATGAGCGACATTATACAATCTGAACTGTTGGAATTTCTAAGTCTATCCATCAGAAATTCTTCCTGTACTATCTGATTTATTTCTTCCTACTTGTTCATTTACTTAACAAGTTATTTACCATGTAAATGTTGAAAATAAATTCAAGTATAGTATCACACATACAGATCATCAACTGAAAGAGACAAGAACACAAGTGACAGTTCTTTTTGGACTAATGTCCCCAGAAAAAACCAATGCAGGAAAATTGATGCAGCTATCAGAGGGTTTTATTATTAAGCAGTTTCATAATACAATCTAGGTGCCAAAAATGGCTCACCCAACAGAGAATGCCCTCGGCAGTAGTACCTCTTAGTCGGAGACAGATATCAGCTCCAATCTGCCTCACGAAATCTCCCAACGTCAGCCTCTAGGGTCTGCGTCGGCCACTCTGGCCTGCATTAGCCTATTTGGCCTAGCATCAACCTCTCGGGGCTCCGCGTCAGCCTCTGGAGCCTCTACGTCTCCCACGCTGGCCCTCCTCAGGCTCTGCACAGCTCCTGGCTGCCTCTGCGTGGCCTCTAGCTGGCTCTGTGTCAACCCTCTCCCGGCTTCTGCGTTAATGCTCCCGATACTATCTCTGCCTCTCTACTACTGTATTCACTGCCCCTCAGCTGCAACTCTGATCACTCCTTCGATTTCCTCAGCAAGCCCTACCCTAGAAAATCGAATTCTTGATCAACTCGGTGTGTTCTCCAACTAACCCTCAAGCCTATTCTTATACTTTTCTCGTTGACAATTCAACGGCCAAGATTAAGTCCCTAATCAACTGCTAAGATTAGATTTGGCTTGATCCATGACATTTGGACCATTCTAACTCAATTTTATATTAATTCACATTAATATTTTATTTTCCCTAAGTGTAGACTTAGGGACTCTATTAAAAATATTAATTATTTTAATATCACCCAAACTGGTTAGATTCTGCCCAAACCATTTCTGGGTCTTGGAGATCTCATGTGCTTTAGCCTCTCCACCAATTTTCAAGGCTAGAGCACATCCGATGCTACCCCAAATCAACATGAACAACTATGAAGAAGTAGTGAAGGAACAGGTTTGGAGAGAATCGAGATGCCATGATAGAGCAATATCGGTCTATCATGAAAAATGATGTATGGGAGGTCGTTCTGAGACCTAAGGGGAAGTGTGTTGTGACTTCCAAGTGGATATACAAAATCAAACATGCAATTGACGGTAGTATTGAGAAGTTCAAATCAAGATTCGTGGCTAAAGGGTTCTCCCAGAAAGAGGGAGAATATTGTGATGAGATTTTTGCTCTTGTTGCCCGATACACTACCATCCAATTTATTATTGCTCTT
Source organism: Pinus taeda (assembly GCA_000404065.3). Taxonomy (NCBI): domain Eukaryota; kingdom Viridiplantae; phylum Streptophyta; class Pinopsida; order Pinales; family Pinaceae; genus Pinus; species Pinus taeda. The sequence continues at coordinate 160,342 of APFE031397938.1, read as the reverse complement.
ACTGCTAATCAGGGTTGGAGTCTTCATCAGATGGATGTGAAGACAACTTTTCTTCATGGCATACTCAAGGAAGAAGTGTACTTGGAGCAACCGCAAGGCTTTGAGGAACATGACAGGGAAACCCATGTTTGCAAATTGAAGAAAGCCCTTTATGGATTGAAGCAAGCCCCCAAGGCTTGGTATGCTCGGATCGATGCATATCTGATGAAGCTTGGATTCAACAAAAGCAATGTCCATCCTAACCTCTACTCAAGGTTGTCCAAGGTATGCCTGTGATTTTGATTTTACATGTTGATGATTTGTTCTTGACAGGAGCAAAGCCTTTGATCATCCAATGTAAGAGGGAGCTTTCCTCCAAATTTGAGATGAAGATCTTGGGTTGATGCACTATTTCTTGAGCTTAGAAGTATGGTAGAGACCTGGACATATTTTCCCCAACCAAGGAAAATATGTTGTCAAACACTTTGAGATATTTAGGATGGTGGATTGCAAATCCATGGCCACACCGATGGAGGAAAACTTCAAGAAGTTATGTGGTGAAGCTGCAGGACCAGATCTAGCGAATCCTATGTACCGGCAGCTGATTGGGGCTTTGATGTTTCTGGTCAACAATCAACCTAATACATGTTTTACTATTGTTAAAATTGGCAACTAGGGCCAACTTCCCCCTTAGGACAGTTCATATGATGGATATGATTATTGCATTGGATTCCTCTTTTCAAGAGGTACAATATTGATATAAAGATCATCTCATTCTGACAAGTAGAAATGGAATTTTGAAATTATTCTTTCTCATAGACAAACTGTCAAGGTCGGCCTCAGTCAAATGTAGGCTCAAGAAGCCCAATGGATGTGTCTCCTCACCCTCAACGAAGTGTATAAATAGAAGTGACCCTTTTCTCATTTGGACATCACTCATCCCATCACATCTTCTTCTCTCTCCTCTCTTGATTGGTTCGTACAACTTGGAGGTTCTCTCTCTCCTTTGCACGTGTGGAAGAAGGCAGATTTCTGGAATGGTTTTGGAGGCCAAAAATTTCAAGGATTAGGGCATGCGCTGACCAGCGTTGACTTGGAGTATTTGACCAGCATTAACTTCTATTTTGTGGGAAGAATTTTGATTTCTGCAGACCACATTCTTTGGAACAGATTTCGAGGTGATTGGGGACTATTTAACCACGTTGACTACTACGTTGACTTTCTGGTTTGACCACATAATTGCAATAGACTTTGACTGGGTTGACCGGGCAAGTTTTGGGTTGACTTTGACTCCCTTGGAAGGTCGCATTCTTCTATTGTTGACCGAGCTGCTTGGAGGACGTTTTGGGGTAGATTTGACCACCGTTGACTTCTTGGTTAGGGCTGCATTGACCACTGATTTGGCAGAACTGTTTTAGGCATCTATTTCTTATATTTGTACTCTATCTCTCTCTATTGAACTATTGAATAATAATAAGAAGATTTGATCAAAGGGTTTCCCCACATTGGGGTTTGTACCTGGCATGCGCCACATCTTGTGTCCTCTTGTCTAGGCTTGTCTTCTACATATGTTTTTATGTTCTATCTGCATTTAATGTCAAAGTGTATAAGTTAATGTGATTGCTACTGAAGATAATTGGAAATTGTCATTGGGTCGATAAGGAACATTGAAGTAACTTGTCCTAAAGCATAGAACATACCATTGTTATCTAAAATTAACAGTATGACAGAGACCTGGACAGATTTTCCTCAACCAAGGAAAATATGTTGTCAAACACTTGGAGAGATTTGGGATGGTGGATTGCAAATCCATCGTTGGAGAAAAACTTCAAGAAGTTATGTGGTGAAGCTGCAGGACCAAATCTAGTGAATCCTATGTACCGGTAGTTGATTGGGGCTTTGATGTTTTTGGTCAAAAATAGACCTAATACATGTTTTGATATTAACACCTTGAGCCGGTTCATGGTGGAACCTTTGCATGCTCATTTTGCAGCTGCAAAACATGTGTTGAGATATCTACATGGGACGATCAATTATGGACTGAAATATGCCTTCAATGATGATTTGAGACTACATGGATATACAAATGCAGATTAGGCTGGGAGCGTTACCAACAAGAAGAACACATCAGGGTATTGCTTTAGCTTGGGATCTACCATGATTTCCTAGGTGAGTAGGAAGCAGAGATTTGTTGCTCTTAGTACAGCTGAGGTGGAGTGCATTGCAAATAGTATGGCTAGTTGTGAGGCAATGTGGTTGGCAAAGCTCTTTGCAGAGTTGATTGATCAGGTGTTTGATACAGCCATAATATACTGTGACAATCAAAGCAAGACCAGATCTAGTGAATCCTATGTACCGGCAGCTGATTGGGGCTTTGATGTTTCTAGTCAACAACATACCTAATACATGTTTTTCTACTAACACCTTGAGCCAGTTCATGGTGGAAACTTTGCATGCTCATTGGGCAGCGACAAAACATGTGTTGAGATATCTACATGGGACGATCAATTATGGGTTGAGATATGCCTCCGATGATGATTTGAGACTACATGGATATACACATGCAGATTGGGTTGGGAGCGTTACTGACAAGAAGAGCATCTCAAGGTGCTGCTTTAGCTTAGGATCTACCATGATTTCCTAGGTGAGGAGGAAGCAGAAATTTGTCGGTCTTAGTACAGCCGAGGCAGAGTACATTGCAGCTAGTATGGCTAGTTGTGAGGCGGTGTGGTTGCGAAAACTCTTTGCAGAGTTGTTTGATCAGGTGCTTGATACAACTATAAAATATTGTGACAATCAAAGCAAGATCAGACTTTCAAAGAATCCAATATTTCATGACAAGTCGAAGCACATCGAGATTAGGTAACACTTCATCAGAGATAAGGTACAGAAAGGAGCAGTGGGGCTCCAATACATCTCTACAAATGAGCAAGTTGCAGACATTCTCACCAAGCCTTTGCTAAAAGCGAAGTTATTATTCTTCAGAGAGCAGCTTGGAGTGCAGGAGAATGTAACCCTCCTTGTGAGGGAACACTGCTAATCAAGAACACTGAGCATATGCTCTTCCCCTAGTCTTTTGATTAGCCATTGAATTGACGAGGGGGGAATGAGCAGCAGAGCCCCTGGGTGTGAGGGTACTCCTTGAAGCCATGGACTTGGCTAAGTACATGCCCCAATATGCATCCTACCTGCAAGTCACCTTCGTGTCTTTATTGACCAAGGGCCATATTGAGGTGGTTAAGCTTGTCGAGGTTGCCACCCATCTGGCCAGTGGGTGAGGAGACTTAGGTGTGTGTGTTCTTTACCAAAGTCAGACGCGACTGCCACGGACTTGGTTAAGGTAAATTGATCTCCCCTAAGTGTTGGACTCAGGTGTTCTACCACTTGATTACTAAGGATCAATCAGTGGAAATAGGGTGTGTGATCTTTGTTAAAATGTAACTAGTGTCAGCCTTCATAATTATGATCTCATGACTTGATGTAATCATTGTACTTGTCAAAAAGAAATAAAAGAAAATATTTATTTTTGTAAAAGAAAAATTATTTATACATGGTTTTCTTGCCAATGGTTTTGGTCCTAGGTTGTGCACCCATTGAGTGCTCTAGAGAGTCAAAGTCAAAGTCATAATGTGAAACCCCTATAAGGGCTCTTGTATCAATGTAAAGAAAAATATTTGTCATAGAGACTATCTTGAATTCGCCCTCCAAAGACATTCTTATGCATTCAACTTACTAAGGGAGATCTAAGGAAAATCAAAAGTGCAAAAAGGAGGAAGAAGGACAGCGAATCTGGAAGATTGTTTTGGTCTTGAATTTTTGGTTTATCTCTCTCTTTGGCAGCCGAATTCTTTGTGGAAGGTCAGATTGCCTCAGATCTGAAATTGTGAAGTAAGGACCAGATTTTGTTAGGGTGGTTGACCTGGTCCCTTGGTATCTGGTTTAGTGTCTTGGTCTTGGAAGTCTTCATTGAAAATTCTACAAGGAGTTCTCTGGGTTTTCCCCTTTTGGAGGGGTTTTCCCGTGGCTTGGAGCCTATTTCCTGTGTCTCTCTTTGTTTGCATTGTGATCTTCTTGCTAGCATTTATTTTGATGATGGAAAAGAAATAATAATGATGATGATGAAGTGATAATATATCTCACGTAAATGTCAATGTTAAAGAGAAATCATGTAATAAACTATCCCAAATGGATGCCCTAGATTTCTCAACAATCTTTACCGAGGTCATTTATGACTGTCATGGACTCGGTTGTGGTAAATCGATCTCCCCTATTGTCATGTTGATCATTCTTCTTCTTCTTTGGATCAGGTCATCATTGCTCAACTGAGATGAGATGAGCTTCTCTTATGTTGAGACATGTACATCCAAGATGAGTGCCAACGGAAATCCCTCCTTAGCTGAGAGGGAGTGTTGAAAATTAGCAGTTATGGTCAGAATTTCATCATTAAAATTGATGGAGAAAATTCATATTTTGACCTTTGACCAAGTTAGCCTAAGTCAAGTCGGCCCCTAGAGGAAAATGGTCCTCCTAAATCACATATAAATTGACCATCGTTGACCTCATTTGGAGCATCACATCAACACATCACATCAATCAAAGCTGATCTGAAATTTGCAGGAGGCATCAACACGTGCGAAGGAGGAGAGATAGGATTCTTTTCTGAACAGCGTTGATTTTCTGTTTTGGACTGAGTTGACCAGCATTGACTTTCTGATTTGACCAAGCTGTTTGGACTGTTTTGAGAGGCCAAATATTCCAGGATTATTTGACTATTGTTTGACCAAATTCATCTCTGTTTTCTGGGCACGTTGACTGAGGTTGAGAGCAGACTCGGACTAGGGTTTGACTGCAGGTTTTGACTGAGATTTTTTACCGAAGATTGCAGGAGGAATTTATCTTTGTTTGGCCGAGTTCTGACTGAAGAAAGAAGGTCAAATATTTGAGACTGTTTTCTGTGCGTTGACCAAAGGTTTCACTGGGCTTTGACCGCATGTTGACTCAAGCATTTGACCAAACTTCCGCAGGCCGAAATTCGGCCCTGTTGCATATCTGAACTTTGATCAGATTTGAGTCATTGACTCTCTCTCATTTGACTGATCTTTGTCCTGGTTGACTTGGATAGTCAAAGGGTTGACTTTCACTGGTTTATGGATGTACTATTGAACTATGTATCTCATGCTTAACATTGATTGACTAAGAAGAAGAAGAATTGATTCTGGGCTTTCCCCCTTGTGGAATTTTTCCCTAGTCTTTGACCAAAAATATTTGTGTCTCATTGTGCTTGGCTATCTTCTGTTGCCCATTACTGTTTACAGTTCTATCTATAATTGTTTAAGTGTTACTGGGGTAAATGAAATTGTCTTAAGTGATTATTACGGCATAGAACACTGAAAAATTAACATTTTCATGTTCAGATGATTAAACAACAAAAACAGCTGTTTTACTTAAATGTTTGAACTTCCATGCAATTGACTGTCCAAGATCGTCAGCGGATGAACATTGAAGCATGAACACTACAACATCCACCAATTACTTTATAGATGCACCTTATGCAACAAGCAAAAACAAAGGAGCCACGTCTTGGGGTTGTGTACGGGATTAATAACAGAAGCTCCTTGGCTTCCATTGTAACGTCTGTGAAAGGAGGCAAAGAGTTGGAGTTTGGTGTGGAACTGTGCTGAAGACTGACAGAAGCGGCAAAAACAGAAGGAGAAAGGGCTCTTTCCTGAAAGATGAAAAGTCTGTTTGAGAGTGTAGAGAGACAGGCTAGGCTATTAAATGCAATAAATCTATAGGTGTATTATCCTTTGTTTTCCTTCATAAAATCTTTTGCAGAAATTGTGGTAGTGATATTTTTTAGTTAATTATTGTCGAATTCATGTGTTGTAAAAATAAATTCAATTGCTGAGTAATGTTTTGTAATTGTTGTCTGTAGAAGACTTCTGTTGTGTTGTAATTCTGATTTGTAATGGTAAGTAGGGTAAGTATTTTGCCATCATATTTGTATCTACTTATATTAAAATAATATAGCATAATATTAATATTAATAAATTATAAGGTGCACTTTGAGTTATAACTGCCTAGGAGCACCATGGGGGCAATGAACCATACATTAAAAAATTGGTAAGAGGTCAATGCCATTTCATTAGGGTTCTCCCAAATACCAGTAGGGGCAATAACTATCTGACAATAGTCATGAATCACTTAAACAAAATGGTCATGATGATACCATGCAAGACAACAATTTCAATGCAGCAAGCCACACAATTGTTCTTTCAAAAGCTATGGATGCACTTTGGCTTACCATCGATCATCTTCGATCACAACCAGTGTTGATAAAATCACCAATTTTTTATGGTGATTTTTTCAGCCTGAAAAGATCACCATTTTTTCGTTTAACGATTTTTACCGTCTTTTGCCAATTTTTCTGATTTTGAAAAAATGAATATATTTTGTATTTTTAAAAGTTTGTTATGGTTTGCTGATTTTTTGCCAAAGTTTCCAAGAAGATGTTTTTTGGACACTCACCGATTTTTTGCCGACGCAGATTTTTCCAACACTCATCACCAGTGTTGATAATATCGGCATCGGGAAAATATTGGCGAGGGTCCAGAAAATAACTTATCGGCGAAAATGTCGGCAAAATATCGGCAAATATCGGCAAGCATAAAAAATGCATAATATATTCATTTTTTTTCAAATTTCTAAACATATAAAGCAATAACAACATGAACTAAACACATTGGCACATAAATATGAATAAGGCATTGATATATATGATGTCAAATAGAAATGATACATCATGATCAAACTTCAAAGGTGATACCAAATCCTGTTGATCCCTGATAATTGTCCAATCAAAGACTCAAACAAAATAACATCACATATCCTACTGATCCCTGATAGTGATAATTGTCCAATCAATGACTCAAACAAAATAACATCACATATATAAAACTTTAAAAGTATTTCATCATCATGAGTTATAAACTTATAGGTAGCAAAAGTTGCAAAACAAATAAAACTAGCAGCTATCTATCTGAGACCATTGGCCTCTCCCTAGCAGCTTTCTTTCTGTCTTGTTTAGCAATTGCTTCACAAGCTTTTTGTATAACCTCTACACTAGAAACCATACAAGGCATTACATCTGCATCATATGCAGAGAGTTTAGCCAGATGGTATTTCAATCGTGTAACCCCTCCTAACATCTTGGTCCCACACAAGTTGCATGATATATATGCCTGATTTGCCCCACCAACAGCTTCCCCATACTCCCAAAATGGGTCCAAGGCTTCTAGCATATTTGACATTTGTAGTGAACTAATTCAAACCTAGGGCACAAAAAAAACAAAAAATTGGCATTAAACCCCCCAACACAAAATGAAAAAATAATAAGTAATAACCACCTCATTCAAAAAAAATTACTACATTATTTGCATTTTGCAATGTGAACGAAAAATGGCAATAAGAGGGTGCATAAGAAAGTTGAAAAAAAAATGAAGCTTGCTGTCCAAATATGGAGAAAACCCTTGCATTGGTTCATGGGCATGAAAATCATAGCAAATGGAAAAAAAAAAACAAAAGAACAAAATGTTGGTAGGCAAAGAGGCAAGCAAGCATAACCCTAAATCTATGAAAAAAATCATTAACATAGGGATTTTTAAGAACATACATGTTAATGGAAGAAATGAAGTTTGTTTCACTATTCTTCAATCTTTGATCCACAAAAAAATCCTAATTGGTGGTGATAATCGTTGTTTGATCTTCAAAACCCTCCTTGACAAGCACCACAAAACTCTTTCCCTTCCTTCTCCAACACTCAAAAACAGAAATGAAGAAAAAAAACCATTTTTTCCTTTTTGTAGCCGCGGAAAAACACGCCCGGCGATATTTTATATCATCGCGTGATATTTTGCTTTTCGGGAGCCAAAAATATCATAATATTTCCTCGGCGATATTTCGGCTCGCCGAAAATATCGTGATATTTACACTATTCGGCGATATTTCGCCGATATTATCTACACTGCTCATCACAACAGTAGGTTTCTCAGCTACTTCTGGCAGGCTAAGGGAATTGATGGACACCAATTTGAAGAGTAGCATTGCCTTCCATCCACAAACAAATGATCAGACAAAAGTATTGTTTCCCCTCATACTGTAGGAGGGGTAAACTTGTGATTTTCATCACATCACGAGATTTTCAGGATGACATGCATGGAGCATGGGATGGACTTCGGATAGACACCTTGAAGCTTCTTCCATTCATGATAGTTTTGGCTTGCGCTCATATGCTTGGAGATGCATTTTTATTTGATTGGGTTGGTGTTTTGGTTAAGGAAACTCACTTTTCTACTTGGTGGAATGGCATGGTCATGGTTCATCTGACATCTACTAGTATTCCTCATGTTGATGCCTTTAATTCATGAATCCCTCTTTCTATATGTTTCATGGATGCTTGCTACTTTACATGTTTGGCATTATGGTGTTTTTCTTAATATATTGCTCATCGCATCTAGAGAATGCTATTCCTTTGTCCAGGTATAATGGTCTTATCTAATATCACCCCAAGGGGTTGCATAATCATGATGTGAGGTGTTACCCACCATTCTGTATGACAGTCGATATCCACTGAATGCATTAACAGGCTGCATTTCAAGAAAACTTGTCCACGCTGCACAGGAGCTGTGATTGTTGCTAAAATGGATGGGCACTCAGTGAAGTGGGAGTAACAAGGGGCCCTTTTATACTCCTTGGTACAGGAGGAATGCATGGAGGATTTTGAAGCTTCTTATTTGAAACCATTTGTGAAAAGAATTCTGGTATCTGTCTGGTTTCATTGATAAAATCCAGGAAGTTGTACCTCTGGATTGACATTCTGATCTTTTACAAGAGACTTTCTCAAGCAAATCCACATTAGGAACCATGTGAAGGAAATGGCAGATGCCGGCTTCTGGTTCATAGGATGGGAAAATTAAGGTATGGCATATACAAACAGGTTAGTAGAGCATGCACATCCTCAGGGTGTCACAAGCCTTTCCTTTTATCGTGATGACAGTCATCTTTTAAGCACATTTTTTGACAGTACTGCAAGAATACATGGGATCGGATCTGGCAGAGCATTAAAGGAAGTTTTTCGTCATACATCTTATGTTAATGATGCAATATTCACAAGTGATGAGAGTCATGTTATTATTGCTTCTAGTATTGCACCGTAAAGGTTTGGAAACGTTTGGATTGTCTAGACAACAGACTGTGATCCTGAACTTTAAGGGAAAAACAAGCATTGGGCAGATTTAGAATGTGAATCTTCTACTAACTAACCCTATTAATTGTCATAACTAAACTAGATGGGGCCAACTTCTTCAAATCAACTTCTATCCAAATCCTAAGGCTACCACGAAAAGAATTGCGTCAAGCATCCAAGATCACCAGTTTGCCAAGCCTATTGTCAAACAAGTCTACAAAAGCTCATAGGTCAACTGGGAGGGAACTCCAACCACAAAGGATCTTGAACCTGTCTTCGATCCTCTAGATTAAAATTTGTCCTCTATGACTAAACATAGGCTAATAACTGACAATTTCCACACACTATACTACAACACCTACCTCGTTGCCTATGTTTTAAAAAGCAGCCCAAGTCAACTCAGAGTCTGTCAACCTGGCTGAGTTTACTTGGGACCACTTCTACTCAGCCTTTAGCTTGGTTCAACACCAAAATGACCCTACCTACTTGACCAAGTAGATTAACTCCCTCCCGCCCACCACCAAACATTTGCCTCACACCTCTCTCATTGAGCATTTGTGAACATTTGGAGTTTTGAAGCAAGATGATATCTCAAACAACAGTTGTGACTCGTGAGGCTTGAGCTTGGTGTTGGTTTAACAATTGTCTCATACTTCACACCTCTCTTATTGAGCATTTGGAGTTTTGGATCAACCTTGAAAAATGGTGATCTATCCCAGCTAAGTATACCATGTCTTTAAAGTTTTGTACTTTCAGCGTACTACCAATTTGAACTTTGAGGTTTGAAGTAAGAACTTTGCATACTAAGAATTTGACATGGAGTTTTCAATGTTGCATATTTGAATTTTACCATGGCCCCAAAATTCAAAGACCTTTGAACTTTGAAGTTTGAAGTAAGAACATTACGTAATAAGAATTTAAGATGGAGTTTTCAATGTCGTATATTTGAATTTTACCATGGCCCCATAATTCAAAGAGCTTGCATGAATCCTTGCTGATCATGTTGATGAGCAAATTTATTGCAAATATTGAAAGGAATAAGGGGATGGGGTAGGGTGGGGTGGGTGCGGTGGGGGGTGCGGGTGATGGGATTCATAGGTTGAATGAATACTTGGTCCCCTTAGAGAAGATTGGATAAAATTGTAAAATTAGCTTGAAGACAAGTCTAGGAAAAAGGAGATGATTGTAGCTATGTTGCAGGGGAGCACCCCACCCCAACCCCCGAAGTGTGCTTCCATTTTTACGAAGTGTGATTCCCTTCATAAGTTTTTGCTCCCTACACATTGCAGGGATGCAATTCCCTTCATAAATTTTTGCTCCCCACCCATTTTGGAAGCGCTCCCTAAATGCTCATGGGAGTAGAAAAATGTTCCTACGCAATTAGATGATTTTGGCCAGAAAAATTGGAGCTTTGGAGCCAAGCCAAGGTTCCAAAAGGATTCAAAATGCATGTCTAGGGTTTGAGAGATTTAAAACACTCACCCACTCCAATTTTCTCTCATTCTATTTCTCATTTCACGTATCTTTGCTAGGAGGGTTTTGAGAGGGTTTTTGCTAGTTCTTGAGGAGATTAAAGGTTGCCATACAAAGATTGAAGGGAGATTGGAGAGCTTGAAAGGGAGATTCAACCACCATTAGAAAGCCAAAAAGGTAGGCTTCCAAAAGGGTTCAAAATGCATGTGTAGGGTTTGCGAGATTTAAAACACTCACTCACTCCAATTTTCTCTAATTCTATTTCTCATTTCACTTATCTTTGCTAGGAGGATTTTGAGAGGGTTTTTGCTAGTTCTTGAGGAGATTGAAGGTTTCCATGCAAAGATTTAAGGGAGATTGGAGAGCTTGAAAGGGAGACTCAACCACCATTACAAAGCTAAAAAGGTAGGCTCTAAAACCCATTCTTGTTCTTTTTTGTTTTGTTTTTTTCCATATGTTGTAAACTTGTATATTATACTATGTTGAATATTTGAATGATCTCCTCCCACTCATTCCCATTTCTCCTCCATCATTCTATTGCAGGCAAACTCAACAAGCACAATAGGTATGTCAATGTGGTATATCTTTTTGGTTCCAGTTCTTATTATGATGGTGGTGTTGGGAGTTGGAGGCCATCAAATACGTGTGATAATGATGAATAAATAGAAATGCACAACACATACCATCGAAAGGAGGATGAAATGGATGGGGATGAAGAAAATGAAAATGATAGTGATGATGCACAAAAACCCAAAGAGATCTTAACACCCTTGTGGAAATATATGACAAGGCCTAGGGGAGGTGAAGGGGGTGGAATCACAAAATTTTATGCCCCCATTGTCATACTACTTACACATGTTATTATACCCACATGGGAAAGCATCTATGTGGGATTATGCCATGGGATGAAGGTAAGACCATAGAAATCAAAACCTATGTGAAAGTGCCACCAAAAGACAAACTCAATACAAGAGGGAAGAGGAGGCAACACAAAACAAATCCAAAAGATCAAGGATTGAACATGAAAATTCACAAAGAAGGTTTAGTGGTCGATCCCCATCCCCCCACGCTAGTGTATTCTCACATTCGCATTCAGGGCATATAACAATAAGAGATTTCCTTGACCAAGGTTGTAGGGATGATATGGATGTAAAAAAATTCGGGTTTCTATGTGATTGTGGTGTACCATTCAATGTTCTTTGCTCACCCTATTGGCATGAAATGATACAAGCCATCAATGGTACCGCTAAAGGATACAAGATCCTCAAGTATAACAAAGCTAGAACTATGACACTTGACAAGGAATGAGCCAAAATCCATGATGTTCTAGGAAAATTTATAAATTCTTGGAACCATTGTTTACAAATTTACAAATTTGAATGTTCCTGTGATAGCTAAATTATGGCTCTCTAATAAAGATCCTAAAGACTTGGAATACAAAGGTATGCATTTAGGATAAATAAATATATATTGAATAAATGTACGAAAGAATAATATGATTTGATACAATGGAGCGTCGTATATATGCCTAGGCAAAGTGCCCTTTCATTAATAGTCATGTCCTTTGAGACACATCATTTCATTATCCTAATTATCATTTAATTATGATCATTTATTTATATTATTTTATATATTTATGTTTATGACATTGCCTTCCCCTTGGAAGTGCTTCCTCCTCAAAGCATATTTGTGGAGAGGCTTAAAGTTTTTTTCCTTGACTTGTAATGTCTTCACATCATTCTATATTCTTGAAGCTGTCATAGCGGAAGATACGAGATGATATGAGCTTCCAATTGCGATGAAGAATTGTCGAACTCTAAAACAATCTAACCATCCCAAATCGATCCTCTGTGGAACCTTGTAGTTATTTGATACTCGAGGTAAATTGTTATTATGATACTAAATTTTGTCGATATCAATGTCTTTCAAAACATAAGTCAGTTGTTTCATTTCTAAATGATGCTAATACAATAACTAGTTAAAGTATTTGGTTTTGTGATGAGGATGTCGATAAGGTATTTTTGTAACATGATTTTCCTTTATTGTGCCTTTAGCTTTTTCTTGGCTTATTTTCGGTATATGATCTTCACATACTAATGTTATTGGGTTGATTGCTAGATCTTCATTTGAAATTTCCATCATTTGTGTTGCAATATCTCAGTATGTTTTCACTTTAATTGGATCGACATCTTTGTGAGTTATGAGATTCATGGGATCCATCATCTGTATTTGTTCCTTTTTCCAAAATTTGGGAGCTACGAGATTAATGGGATCTGTATCCAAAATTTCGACTTTTTTACCTAAAGACTTCGATGACTTTGTTTGTATAACTTGTTCTATTTTGTTTTCCAATGATTGTTTATCATTCTTAAGCTTCTTGATTTAAGTGAGTATATCATGATTGTGATTATTTAAATGTGAGGGTTCTTCATTTTCTGATTTGTCGACATTATTTTTTAATGTTCTAATTTCTTCCAACAACGTTTGATTGAGACTTTTCAAGTGGGAATTTTCTTCATCTTATTCTGAAAGGCCTTCATTGAATTTCTTTTCGATGTCTTCATTTTCCTCTTCTAATTTTTGCTTCGTAGTCTTGGACTTCTTGACTTGTGCAAGTAATTTCTAATCATTCTCTTTTAAGCAAGAAATTTCCTTGTTTTTATTCGTGATAATTTCATTAAATTCTTTTTGCATATTTGATATTGACTTTTGACTTTCCTGATTGTTTACCTTTCATATCCTTCAGATATTTGGATGAAGGCACTATGAAATCTGACTTCATTGTAATTTCCTAAACTGCCACCTTCTTCTTCTTATCGAGAAATATCAAAAAAAAAATTCTCTATGTTTAAGATGAAGGTACCTAGTTTTTCAAACTAGAGTAAATCGAGAATTACGTCGATTTTTCTTCAAACATAGATACCGCATTGAATTGAGGTATATGTTCATAATAATCAATTGTCACTTGTAAGTCCTTAATTTTATAATGTTTCTTGTGAAAAACATCTTCCTTTTCACCTATATTTGATCATGGAATTGAAATTGATTTGCCAAATTAATATTGATGGAATTTTCCTTGTTGTTCCTACTGCGAATAATATTAATCTCCTTTCCTTGAATACTCCCTTTTGATGTAAATAATATGCAATTTGCAATTGGGAAACCTTTCTAAGAGAATCTTCCACTACTAGTCTCCATTTGCTTTGTTCATAATTTATACCAAACAACGTTTTAATAATGAAGATTATGTATTCTTCGTAATGAGTGAATGTACAAGGTGTGGAAAACCCACTTCATCAAATATGCCTTCAATATGTAATTTGTTAAAATTGGCAACTAGGGCCAAACTCCATGTGGGTCACCTCATTTATGGCAGCAGATATTTTTCCTAGATTCCTCTTGTCGAGAGGTGTAGGATTGATCTAAAGATCATCCGATTCCGACAAGTATTTATGGAGATATGAATTTATTTGTATTTAATTGACAAATTGTCAAGGTCGGCCAGCAGTTAAATGTGTGGGCGCACACGCCCAGTGAATCATATAAATACAAGAGAGGTTGATTCATTTTCTCATCATCTCATCTCACTCATTCTTCCCTCTCTCTCCTTAGCTTTGGGTTATACAAGGAGCAGCTCACACATGGGAAGAAGAAGGACGCAATAGGGCAAGGAGGACGCTGAAAGGAGGACACATAAGCTGCTGAAGGTCTCTTTGACCTGCGTTGACCAAGCGTTGATTCATCAACGGTGTAGTTTTGGATTGGCTGCCTCTCCTAGGCAGGCCGCAAATTTTGGCACAAAAATTGAGGCAATCCGTCCACAGGTTTGACCAGCATTGCCTGCCCTAGTTTTGGGCAGCAAGTTGAATTTACTCAATAGCAGTTTGACTGTGTTTTTGGGGTTGTTCAAGGGTTGTTTCTTTAGGTTGTTCGAGGGCTAGTTGACCGGAAATTGACCAAGCATATTGGAGGTCAATTTCAACTCGTTTGACCAAGTTTGACTTTGTTGATCTAGGGTTTGTTGTCGCTGAGATAAAATTACAGAATTCTGATTTTGTACTATTTCTCTCTGCTGAACTATTGAAGATAAAAGAAGATTTGATCGAAGGGTTTCCCCACATTGGGGTTTGTCCTTGGCTAGCTGCCACATCTTCTGTCTCTTGCCTTGGCTTGTTTTCTGTTGATCGTTTAATGTTCTATCTGCACTTTACTTAATGTATATGTGATTGCTAATCTATGGCTAATAAAAAAAAAAGTAAACTGCTCTAAGCATAGAACATATCATAACTTAGCATGGTATCAGAGTTGAGGTGAAGACAAAGCCCAAGCAAGAGCAAGAGCAATCACCGAAGAGAAGGTTGGCAAGGCTATCCTAAAAATTTCATGGGGTTCTCAACACTCTTCCCCGCCGAAGACAAGCTCCGTGAGAAGTCTATCACAGATGGAAGATGTCTCTCGATCTGACTTTAGAAAATCAAGAAGTGTTGGACCATGTGAGAGGCAATACTGTTGCGCCTCCATCAAATGCATCCGATGCTGCCAAAAGCAAGTGGTCCAAGGGAGAAGTCAAAGCAAGGAAGATCATCCGGGACTCTATCGGCAGCGCCTAGTGGCCTATGTTTCCGAGCTAACAACATCCAAGGAAATCTACGATAGACTGGTGAGTTTATTTAAAGTTAATGATGCAAATCAAGTTTTGTTCCTTAGAAATAAGCTGAAGGAAATTAAGAAGGGCAAAGATGAGAGCATGCAAGCATATTTCTTAAGGATCACTGAGATCAACAATGATCTTCTATCTATTGGGGAAGTAGTTCCTGATAGGAAAATGACTATCACAACTCTTGGAGGACTGCCACCTGAATGGTATATATTTAGGACTACTCTTCTCAACAATAATGTTATCCCAGGATTTGAGGAATTGATGGCTAGATGTATTCAAGAAGAGACAACGATGGAAGAGCAAGAAATTCCTGCACTTAAAGGCCATCCCTCTGCCTTTTCTTCTCATGCTAAAAGAAGAAACAATTCTGGGGCTAAATCCAAAGGAAAGGTTGGACCAAAGGGTGGAAGAAAAGGTCGATGTTACAATTGCAACAAAATGGGCCACTATGCGAGGGAGTGCCTTGATGAAAGGGACTCACACCATGAAGATGACCAAAATCACTCTCAAGGCAATCACACGAATGGCAGGTCCAATGGCAGAGGTAAAAGAAATGCCAGAAATCAAGGAAGAGGACAACCCTTCAAGAAGGCAAGAAACTCCAGGTATGAATCTAATGTTGTTAACAATAAGCAAGATGAATATTGTCTACCAGCAGCCCTCTCTACTACTGCTCCCTCAGACTCGTTGGGAAATTGGCTTATTGATAGCGATGCCTCAAGGCATTTCACTGGCTACAAAGAAGCTCTCTCCAATCTGATAGAAAAGGAGACCAACATGGAAATTGTTCTTGGGGACAACGCAAACTATCCCATGAAAGGCGTAGGGAATGTCAGTCTTCAATTGAATCAAGGTAATACAATTCATTTGCAAGAAGTCCTATATGTACCTGATCTCAAAAGGAACCTGGTGTTCGTTTCGGCAATGGAGGGCAAAGGCTACAAGGTAACCTTCATTGATGGCAAGGTACGTGTATGGAAAAAGAATTTTAAGGAAGCTTTCACTCTTGGGTTTTGAGTCAATTCATTATATCATGTCGGAGGAAGTCCGCTGGGTGTCATGTCTTGTGACACATCACTTTAGTCTGAACTATGGCATCGGAGGTTTGCTCACCTTCATTATAAAGCTCTACCCAATGCAAGACAAATGGTGATAGGGATGCCCGAGTTCCAAGTAGAGCAAGAAGGTGTATGTCCTGGATGTGTCGAAGGGAAGCTCAAAAGGGGACCATTCCCCTCAAGCCAAAGCAAGACCTCCGATATATTGAAATTGGTTCACTCAGACATATCTGGTATGATGCCTGTGAACTCTTTGGGAGGATATTTATATTACCTCACTTTTACAAATGATTATTCTCGCAAGACTTGGATATACTTCTTGAAAAAGAAGGATGAAGTGTTCACTTGGTTTCGACACTTCAAAGCCTTGATCGAGAATCAAACCAAAAAGAAGATCAAGATCTTAAGGACTGATAATGGGACTAAGTATGAATCCAATGAGTTCCATGACTTTTGCAAAGAGGCTGGCATTAAGAGTGAGACTACAACACCATATACTCCTGAGCAGAGTGGTGTGGCGGAAACTTGAAAGGAAGAATCGTACAATTGTGGAAGCTATCCGTGCTATGCTCCATGATCAAAGACTTCCGAAGTTTCTATGGGTCGAAGCTGCGAATACCGCCGTATATGTGCAAAACCGATGCCCTCATCAAGCATTGGGTTCCAAGGCTCCCAAAGAGATGTTCACTGGTAAGAAACCTGACGTATCTCATTTTAGAATTTTTGGAAGTCCGATATATTTTTATGTGCCGAAGGAGAAGAGGAATAAATTGGGTGCACCTGGAAAGAAAGGAATCTTCGTGGGCTATAGCGAAAACACTAAGGGCTATAGAATCTATGTGGTTGGTCAAAGGGAAATCGAGATTAGCCATGATGTCACCTTTGACGAAAATATGGCTCTTAGCAAAGTTGACAATCTTTCTACTCAAAAGGGATCTAAAGAATACATTTTATTTATTTATTTTATTATAACATTTTAACTAATAAAAAAAATAACAATATTAATAACAATTAAAATCCTTTTTAATTAAAATTAAAAAAATCAAAAATCAAAAATAGAAATAAAATAATCAAATATAGAAAATAAATAACTTAGTCAAACTAGCTGTTTTTTCTAACGGCTAGTTAGTTGCTCTCTTCATCTATTTATTTCAATGCCTAGATCTGATTCATCATCTTGCCCTGAAGATGAACCAAACTGGATGGTTCGAAACACGTCGACGAAATTGCTCCTATGTGATTGTTTCCGAAAGAATTTGTTATGAGGGATCTAAAGAAGTTGACACCAAGGAACCAAAGGAAAAGGAAGATGAGACGATGCCCAATGTGGAAGAACCTATGGATCCTATTGATCCCCCTCCACAAAAGCCTTCCTCTTCTAGGAAGAAGCCTTCATGGCTTAGGGGGACACTTGATGATGTTGAAGGGCACGTTGCACCCAAGGGAACCTTCCGGGAAAGTAAGAAGCCAACCAGGTATCAGGGATACTTGACCATCATGAGCACGATCATCCAAAATGAGCCTTCGTCATTTGCAAAAGTTGTCAAGCATCAAGCATGGAAGGATGCTATGACTAAGGAATATGAGTCCATCATGAAAAACGATGTCTAGGATGTGGTCCCCAGATCCCAAGACAAAGAAGTTGTCACTTCGAAATGGCTTTACAAGATAAATCACGCAGTTGATGGAAGTGCGGAAAAGTATAAGGCTCGTTTTGTCGCTCATGGCTTCTCTCAGAAGGAAGGTATAGACTATGATGAGATATTTGCACTTGTTGCCTGATATACCACCATATGCTCGATCATAGCCCTTGCTGCTTCGCAAGGATGGACCTACATCAGATGGATGTCAAGATCGCGTTCTTGCATGGTTCGATCAAAGAGGTGGTCTATGTGGAGCAACCCGAAGGATTTGAGATTCATGATCGAGAATCTCATGTGTGCAGGTTGAAGAAGGCCCTCTATGGGCTGAAGCAAGCACCCTGAGCATGGTATGAGAGGATCGATAGCTACTTGATGAAGCTGGGATTCACTAGGAGTGAAGCCGACCCTAACCTTTACTTTAAGGTTGAAGATGACAATCCTCTCATACTGGTGTTGTACATTGACAATCTCTTTCTAACAAGTGCAGACCCTCTCATTCACAAATGTAAGAGGGAGTTGGCTTCTGAATTGAGATGAAGGACCTAGGACTGATGCACTATTTCCTAGGACTAGAAGTCTAGCAGAAGCCAGGGGAGATTTTCCTATCTCAAGGAAAATATTGTGGTGAAGATATTGGAGAGATTCGGTATGGTGGACTACAAGCCCGTGACTACCCCGATGGAGCTTGACTTCAAGAAGTTAAGCAGTAGTGCTGCCAGACCCGTTTTATGAAATGATATCGAATATCGTCAACTCATCGGAGCATTGATGTTCTTGGGGAACTCTCGTCCGGATATATGTTTTGCAGTCAATACGTTGAGTCAACATATGGTTGAGACTCACCACTCACATTAGATTGGTGCCAAGAATCTGTTGAGATATCTTCATGGCACAATCACTCATGGGTTGAGATACACTGTCGGAGATGTGCGACTACATGAATATACCGATGTTGATTGGGCAGGCAATGTGGTGGACCGAAAGAGCACTTCTGGGTGTTGTTTCTCTTTGGGATCTGCCTCGATATCCTGGATGAGCAGGAAGCAGAAGTCGATGGCTTTGAGCACCGCCGAGGCAGAGTACATTGCTACTAGTATGGCCTCTTGTGAGGCGGTCTAGTTGCAAAAGCTCTTCAATGAGTTGTTTGGATTTACATTGGATACCACCGTGATCCTGTGTGACAACCAAAGAGGGATTCGTTTATCAAAGAATCTTGTATTTCATGATAGCTCCAAGCATACCGATATCAAGTACCACTATATTCGGGATATGGTGCAGCGAGGAGCAATAAGGCTCCAACATATCAGTACAAATGAATAGGTCGCTGACATTTTGACGAAGCCCCTGGGAAAGGTCAAATTCTTGACTTTCCGAGAACGACTTGGTGTCGTTCAGAGACCCTCGTATGAGGGTCGAGCATGATGTATTGAACTCTGGCAGCTCCAAGGGGGCACGGGGTACTTCTTGGAGCGACATGCGACCACATGGTGACTCACCATCCCCTGGTGGTGCACTATGTACTAGGTGAAAGGTTCAACCTTCCCTTGTGACACCCCGTGGCGACTGTGGAACAGGATGATTAGTTCTCATGTGGGCCAGGATGATTAGTTCTATATGGTGATTGTAGAACAGGATGATTAGTTCTCTATGGTGATTGTAGAACAGGATGATTAGTTCTCCTGTGGGCCAAGATGATTAGTTCTTCATTGCGACTATGGAACAGGATGATTAGTTCTCTTGTGGGCCAAGATGATTAGTTCTCCTGTGGTGACTGTTGGACAGGATGATTCGTTCTCCTGTGGACAGGATGATTAGTTCTCCTGTCGAGGCATCCTACCCATGCAATCTAGGACTCATGGGAAGTACCTCTCATCTGATCAATGAGTAGGGAAATGGGGTTAGGGACCATTAGTAGTACTGTCGATGGAAGCATCGTTGTATCTACCGTACTCCCTATGCTAGGATGACCTCCATTGATCTGGGATCAGTGAGAGTGGTATGACACACTCTGAGACTAACTTCGGGTCAGTGGAGGATGGTATGATACATCCTCGATCATTTCTTCTTCTTCATAGTTCGAGCAGAGCAGGGCCAAACAGTGCAGGGCAGTGCATTTGATAGTTGGGATAGTAGCAACGGTCAGATGGATTGCAGATGGAGTTCTCCCTAGTTGAGAGGGAGTGTTAAAATTGGTAACTAGGGCCAAACTCCATGTGGGTCACCTCATTTATGGCAGCAGATATTTTTCCTAGATTCCTCTTTTCGAGAGGTGTAGGATTGATCTAAAGATCATCCAATTCTGACAAGTATTTATGGAGATATGGATTTATTTGTATTTACTTGACAAATTGTCAAGGTCGGCCAGCAATTAAATGTGTGGCACACATGCCCAGTGAATCATATAAATACAAGAGAGGTTGATTCATTTTCTCATCATCTCATCTCACTCATTCTTCCCTCTCTCTCCTTAGCTTTGGGTTATACAAGGAGCATCTCACACATGGGAAGAAGGAGGATGCATTAGGGCAAGGAGGACGCTAAAAGGAGGACGCAGAAGCTACTGAAGGTCTCTTTGACCTGCGTTGACCAAGCCTTGACTCATCAAGGGTGTGGTTTTGGTGTGGCTACCTCTCCTAGGCAGGCCACAGATTTTGGCACAAAAATCGAGGCAATTCGTCCACAAGTTTGATCAACATTGACTGCCCTAGTTTTGGGCAGCAGGTTGACTTCAATCAATAGCAGTTTGACTGTGTTTTTGGGGCTGTTCAAGGGTTGTTTTTTCAGGTTGTTCGAGAGCTAGTTGACCGGAAATTGACCAAGCATATTGGAGGTCAATTTCAACTCGTTTGAACAAGTTTGACTTTGCTGATCTAGGGTTTGCTGCTACTGAGATAAAATTACAAAATTCTGATTTTGTACTATTTCTCTCTGCTGAACAATTGAAGATAAAAGAAGCTTTGATCAAAGGGTTCCCCGCATTAGGGTTTGTCCTTGGCTAGCCGCCACATCTTGTGTCTGTTGTCTTGGCTTGTTTTCTATTGATCGTTTAATGTTCTCTCTGCACTTTACTTAATGTATATGTGATTGCTAATCTGTGGCTAATAAAAAAAAAAATTGCTCTAAGCATAGAACATACCATAACTTAACAGAATTTGATACCTGCTTATTACATTTTATAAAGTGTAACTTCAAGAAAGATATATATATCTTTGAATACCTTTTTATAGCTTCAACAACAAAAAATATAATATATACAATTTCCTTCACCCTTTTTGGGATATAATATAAAATATATGTCCATTTATGCACCTTTAACTCCTTGGTTAATTTCCTCCATGTAAAAAGATAAAATTTACCATTCATAGAAAGAGATGTTTGTATTCCTTTTGTTTTTCTTTACCTTGCAAATACAATGGGAAATTACCATGGGTTGCCAAAACCACGAGCTTGTAAACCACCAATGGTGAACATATTATAGCATATTTCTTCTTCGTACACTCTTAAGGATATTGGTAAAATTCACTTTTTACTTTTTCACATAAACTTCTTAACAACACTTGGAAAAATTTTATAAATCAACGATTCTGGCCACACTATTTACCTTTTTACTTCTTATTCTTCTTTCTTAATTACAAGAATAAGAGTGGCCAAAATCAAAAAAACAAGGCTCTAATACCAAATGTGATAGCTAAACTATCGCTCACCATTAAAGTTTCCAAAAGACTTGGAATATAAAAGTATCCATTTAAGGTAAATAAATATATATTGAATAAATGTTTGAAAGAATGATATGATTTGATACAATGGGGCCTCGTATATATATCTAAGCAGAGTGCCCTTTCATTGATAATCATGTCCTTTGAGACAAGTCCTTCCATTATACTAATTATTATTTAATTATATTATTTTTATATATTTATCTTCATAACAATTCCATTTCACACCTTAGGATATGTCCTTACACTAAAAGATTATTCTCCATCTCGGTTGCCCTTGTTATCACAAAATCTAGCAGCCTAGTGCAAAGCCTCACTAGGCACTCTAGGTCTTAGGGCAACAAAAAGATCAACGTCCACTCTCACCTTAGTAGCTTCTCCCCTATTGTTTTGTGGTTGGATATTATCCCCACAAGGTGGGCTTCCATAGCAAGACTTAAAGGTTAGATAATGAAGGATCATAGGCCAAGTGGCTCTCTAAGGAGCTTGTAAAACATACAGCCAAGCATGATCCTCAATTAACAAAGGCTTAGGATGAAAAGGATATGATGGGTTGGAAGAAACTACCAACAAAGCCTTGGAGGTTGAGATAATGTCTAAGGATGTTCAAGTAAGTTTTTCTACTAGCCACCATCAACTTATAAAATGATGTTGTAAATTAAGGTTTCAAAAGCATGCAAGTTTATAGCATGCCAAAGCATTACAACAACTATAAAAATAGCCTATTAATGGTAAGATCAACAAAAAGTTGAGGTTGTTACAGGAGGTAAACAAGGGATAGGTCAAGAATGTGTTTTTAATGGTTGAAAATGCACAAAACAGCATAAATAATCTAGACACCAGCTCTAAGATTGAGGATAGAACATGCATAAAATGATAGATTTTTCGTTTTAATAATTAATAGATGCAATGCCTACCTAAAGGACAATATCATATAGATGCAATTATGCTATAAATGCAGATTTAACCAAACCCTGACTCGTGTTTACCATAAAACAAATACAAATGGAAAAATTAGGTTGATCAACACACATAGACTAGCACCTTCCATCAATTGGGCAATTAGGTCAATAAGAGGAGGTATATGCAAGAAGAGTTTGGACAGAGAGGGTGGAAGAAGAGTTTGTTTCACTTTCAAAACCCTAGCGACTTTGTTTTGTAGGAGATTTAAGGTCAAAGGATGCAAATCTAGTCCCTTTGATGGATATTTGATGACAAATTTTGCATAAAATAAATAAGAAACAAGATTCCATGGAAGATATTGTACCTTTTAATATCGCATATGACAAACCTTAATTTCAGCAATTTTATGTAAAATGGAAGAAAATAGCATTAAACTTAATTGTTCAAGAAGTATCACTTCATCAATCCATAGGAAGACTTTTCCATGCAAAACAGATCCTCCCCAAGGCAATTCGCACTCCTACTTAGCCATTGTGTCCAAGAGAAAATAAGATAACTAGTGCACACTCTTTTTTGAGAGAGAAATGAGTGTGTGACAATGATCCAAGGGAATTTGACTCTGCTCTATTTATAGGAGAGTAACTAAATCAAATTTCCCTTAATTTACAATCAAAAGCCCTAAAAATCAACTTTAAGCATTCAACAAGGCTAATGCGTCACAAGTTCACCTAAAGATATCTTCACATAATGATAAAACATAATAAAATGGCATCCTTTTCCATGTGTGGGAGAAATGACTCTCCAACATGATGTTATCCTCATTTAATGAGCATCTCCATCAAGCAAGGTGAAAAAATTGGTCCAACAGTTCTCCTCACTCCATGACACCTCATCAAAGTGAATGGGTGCATCTCCCGGCCACAACCCCTCATCCAAGATGTCATCATCAAGAATCCATGCATCATCATCCTAGAGTTTGCATGGGTGGACTGGAAACCCTAGGGCATGACATCATCATCCTAGGGTTTGCAGAGTGGACTGGCAACCCTACAGCATGACATCATCATCAAGAAGCCATGCGTCATCATACTAGAGTTTGCATGGGTGGGTGCGGTAACCCTAGAGCATAATGCCATCATTAAGAAAAGGTGTGTCAGCACTCCAAAGTGTCTCAAGTGATCACCATCCCCATCTACGCTCTGGAACCAAGCAAAACCCATCAAATAGATACAAGGCTAGCCTGGGGGCATCTTAGGTCTTTTGGGGCACCTCATGAATCCTGCCAATGACCTGACTTCTTGGCTCAATGTTTCATCATCTAGAGGTGTGAAAGTGGCCATATACCCAAGTGGAGGCTCCTCAAGGCCCAACGCTCATCTCTAGGGGGGAAGATTGAGGTTGCAAGGTCACAAGTGCTCTCATGTTGGGCTAGACATTCTCTTTATTGTGTTGCAGAAGGACCAAACCATCCCTCAAGGGGTATAAGTTTATGAGAAACCACCTAAAACATACCCTCAAGATCAAGTGAGACCAACGTCATTAGGTAAAGAAACCATTAAAGTATCATAGTGGACCATATTTAATGATAGGGGCACAAAAATATTTCACACCACTTCAAATATCTTTCTAGCTGATGATTTCTAAGCAAGTTACCACACTTGTGTTATGGATGATTATAAAATTATCCCTATTAGGTGCTTCCAGCCCCAAGGAGAAGGACAATTCCTAGCCTCAAGGTAGATCCATCAATGAATAGGTGCATGTGATAAATGTGTACGCAGAATGGGAAAGACTTCAAGGAAAATGCCACTGCCTTAGTGCTAGTTGAAAGAGGTCCACCATCTTGAGTGTAATGATGATAAGAGGGGGAAATTGTGGAGATCTGAGTTACCCCTTTCCAAGGCCTATTTTTACCACCCCTCTATTGCATCTTTTATTTCAATGATCTTTCTTTTGTTTCTTGCATATCTTGGGTGACCAACTCACTTAATGTTTTTTCAATATACCTTAAAGATGTAGCAATTTATTGCTCATTGAGGTTGGGACATTTATGAGTTCTTTGATTTGGAGAGAGCATGATATGCTTTAAGAACTCAGTGATAGCTAATGAGGGTAGAGATCAGCCTAGGCTTTTTCCCACGTGCTTATTACCAGTCCCAACCATCTTTTGCATTATTCATTTTCTTTCATTTGTGGCTATATATTCTTTTCTCTTTCTTTCAGTTGCATCAACCTCTTAAGGCAAAGTTTCTAGGCCCTAACTTAGAGATTTAGCTGAAGGGGCTAATACTGGTGACAAGTGACAATCAATCCAAAGAATGGAAGAGGATAATAGGGACAGATGGAAAGTGACAAGTACGGATTATCTTGGGCACGCTACATCAATTAGTGCCTCTTATTCATGTCCATCCTGAATAATGGAAATAAAAGGCTTTAGGGGAAGTCACACTGGACTAGGGGCAAAGGATAACCTCCCAAGTGAAGTGTGGAAACAAGGATACAAACAAAAACAGTTGATCATCCAACTCACCATGTGAGCCATTTTCGAATGCCCTTAACATTAAATGAAAGCACCTGATTACAAAAACGGTTAGTGTATCTTTTGATAGATGACCCACCTTCTTTCATGAAGTACGCTAGATGGGAGAGAGCACTAACCAGAGCATAAGTGGAGAGCCCTTAAGTGAAAAAAATTTGTTGTTTGTTAGTTGGCTACCCAAAGAGGAGAAAAAATTTCTCCTAGGGGCTACCCACTTGGGTGGGTGATATTTGGCTCCAACTCGCGGACACGTGCTCACCTTAGAGCACATGATCCATGTGCTCGAACTAGGAGTGCACGAGAATCCCAGTAATCCTTGGTGTTTGCAAACATGTTACCTATACACTCAAAGCAACTTGTTGATAGCAACTAAGTAGGATGTTAATTGTCACCCTTGCGATATAAGAGATAATAAATAACGTATTAGTTAAAATAAAATCTGAAATCTATCTAAATATGCAAGGAAAATTATCATGCACGTAACCAAAGAAGCATTCAAAAACAAGAATGCAAGGAACACAATCTTAACCTAACTACCTACTACTACATGCATCAAGTTTCAACAAAGAAAAAAGCCTTTAAAATTTGCCCATTTATAGGTAAAGGGAGGTGTTCTCCTTCAAGGTTCATTAGGTAATAAGAATTAACTCCCACTTTTTCCTAAATCTTACATGGTCCTTACCAAAATTTATCAAACTTTGTGTGCATGTCTGCCTTTTCTTTCATCTTGTCCTCATTAAAATCATTGTTGATATTGCAATCCTCATCATCAGTAGGACTGTAGGTCCCTTTGCCTCAATACTCCAAGGAGAGTAGTTGGATCTGAGTCCATCCACCCTGTTTTTGCTCAACACCCTCCAATTTTGATGAAAGTTAAAATGAGGCAGAAAATTTAAAATGCCTAACTAATGGTTTTGGATAGAGAGAAGGGTGCATTTTTTATACGGTCATGATGTGTGAGTATAACAATCAACACCACCAACATTAGGATACATAGAGGGTTTGGTGCTCTTGATTAAATGCCAACCCCATGCCCTCTTAGATTATAGAATTCAATTTTGAAGTGCTAATCCTGCCAAACCTGAAATGTCAAAATCAGGCAAACTATTAAGTCTATTGAATGGGTTATGAAATTCTTTTATATGAAGTCTGATGAGGTTGGAACCACCCTCAGACATCTTAGAGCTATTAACAGTAATGTTAAAATTTTAAGTAAAAGGATATAAAAGGAAATACGGAGGAATGACAACTTTTATTTTAAGAATTTAGTATTACCAATTATTGTTGGTTTTCCCCCTTTTTTGGTATTTTCCCCGAAATAGCGTTCTAGTGGGTCCATAGGTTGAAGATCATTTTGGGACGGAACCAACCTATTAGGTCCAGTACAGAGGCCGGTTCGGGATCATCAGGCGATGAACTCATCCATACTAGCTAGTTCCATCCTATGTTAGTTGGGCATAAAGGTGCATTAAAATATAAACAAAAATGGCTTGGTCCCTAAGTCAATTGAGCCATTTAAAATCATTCTTGAGATTACTTACATTTCATGAAATATATATTTTACATTTTCAGAAATTGTATCTCCACCTACAAATTTGTTACAACTGCAGTTCAACAATGAGAATAAAGATCAGGCCAGATTACATAATTTCAAATGCTTTAGTAAGCACTTGCCCTAATCTTGCTTAGTTTTTCTCGACCTTTTATATTTAACATAGTGGTAGATGCATGAAAGCAAATGTAGCAGTATCTATGTCGCAAGTTTTGGATTCTACTTGTGAAAAAGTTACTTTACATGTAATAAAGGGCAATCTATGGTAAAAATGTTAATGATTTTATATTAGTCAAAAGAGCAATGCATTATTTAGAGTGAACAAGAGCATAGTCTGATAAGATCACATTAACTTAGAGCACCTATTCACCCCACTGCATGGTCAACTAAGGCAATTGGATTACAATACTTCCAGGTTAGAGAGCAGCATTTGCCAAGTCAAAGGCATGTCCAAGAAAGCAGGAGATGCTCTCAATTGACTAGACAAACAAACCACAGCTCACTATAGAATCTTATTAGGTTAGAATGTTTTAGTACCAAAACAATGCTGACTTTCCCTACATTACAAAAGATAATTTACAATGATTACAAAATCAACTAACATAGGAGAATAAATAATCACTGAATTGTGTTACAACAACATCTAACACCCCCATAAGATGTAAAGTCCCGAGCATCGAGGGACAAGTCTTATGCTACATTTTGGCACCACTAGCAGGGATAAAGTCCATTTTCCTAGTCATTTCTAGATTAACCACATTCTTTGATAAGGGTATCTATTTGAAGATATTATTCCCATCTTTAGCAAGTCCACTTTCTTCATGTTCAGATTTGAAAATTTCAAAGTGAGGGATCATGGCACTAGCTTCATGGTTTACTGATTTCAATACTCCATTTGATTTCTTGGTCATTCCAAAATTTTCAAATGAAGGTTACAATCTTGATTTGCTTGATTCTATTTGGTTATTTCATGGGTATCATGATTCAGCTTTGTAACATGTTGCATCATTCATTGAAGTTATAGTAAATTTTCATATTTTTCATGAGAATGTTATGATGATGACTTTTGCATGTACCTTTGACGATGAATCGTTAAAATGGTATGAAAATCATGGTAGGAAAGAAATTTCTTCACTTGTAGATTTCATAAAATTATTTCTCAAGCATTGTGATCCTCATTATGAAGAAAACAAGTATGAGAAAGCTTTTGAGAATCTTAGGACAGCCATAATTGAAGAAATAATTGTTGAAGAAGTACCCACATCATCCCCTGTGGAAGATCAAGGACATGAAGGACCACCTTATGTTTCCATTAAAGATCTACATGAGGAGGACATTGTTGGTGATGGGGCATCCACTTCATCCATTCAAGAAGTTAAGGAATTGGTAAGTTTTGATACTTTTCAAACTTTTGATTTTGAAGAAAAAAATCTTGTGATTTTGAAGAAAACAATTTAAAAGACAAACCCTGTCAAAGGACAATAGCTCAAGTGGTAGCTAGTGGGTTTAAGTCCCCCTCCACCTGGTTTCTATTCTCTGAAGACATGTTAACCTATGTGGCAAAAATTTGAACAAGTTGAAAATCATGATGAGTAATTCCTATAAGCCAGGGGCAGGAAAATTTGAATATCTTGAGATTGAGGTGAATAGTGGCAGCCGTTGTGATTCGATCCTGGACCTCGTCCAGAACAGCCCTCCGAAGTTACCGATTCACCACTTACCGCGAAAAAAAAATTAGAAGACTAACCCTTGGAAGAAGAACATTGTTTAGATTTGTTCAAAGGAAGCCATGCAGATCGAGTTTTTCCTATTAGTAATCATTGTGGGATTGTGGGATTGTTGGAGTTTTTATGAAGACCTCATCTATCATACTAATAGTGGATTTTTTGAAAAAAACATTGAGGATTTTGGGTCCTTTGGACAGCCCTATATTGTGGATGAGTTGGTTGAAAATGACGGGGTATAATTAGAAATTTTGCGACCTTGTTTTCCCATACATACTTCAGATTTATTTCAGCATTTGCACCATGTTTTTGACAATGATAGTGCAGAAAAATTTTGTCCATTTTCTGCCATACAGTTTAGAAATTTTACAGAAATTGGATTATGCAGGTGCTGGAAATTTCCAGTCATCTACTTCTCCAGATTTGTATAATTTTACTTGTGATTTTTCAACTGGAAAGTGTGCTTTTGGTGCTGAAAATTGCTTGGGGCAGCAAGATACCAAGTGCAGATTTCGAGAAGTGATTTCCATCCATAAAATAGTGTGCAGAAAGTCATTTCCAGATCTGAAATTTCATATTCTGCGTCATCCTTATGCTTGGTTGTAGACATTCCTTGTTGGAGCATCCTACATCCTCAATGTTCGAGGGCGTTATTAATGTTTTTCATGCAGATTTGCCTTTTATTTGAAGGTTGATAATGGGCTTCCATGTGCATTTTTCAGCCCTTTTCAACATTGGAATGAGTTAGCATCTGTTAGAAAATGCTATTCTATTTCAGATTTTTGTCTTGGTTGCCATATTTGTGATGTAATTTCATTTTACAGCCATAATGTAGTAGAGGTTCCGGCATATATTCATTTCACCTTTGATGTAACCTTGTTTTGGATCATTACGAAACACATGGGTAGGATCCATGGCCTTGAGGTGATGCTTGGAAGGTTGCATTCGCTATTTGATTTAACTTAGCCTTTTGTTTCATCCTATGTTAGAGTAATGTACGATGATTAAACTCAACACATGTAAGCATTAGTTATATCTTTTGGGCATTGTTGAAGTCAGATTTTGAACTCTTCGTGATATATAAAAAAGAAAATAAGAAGAAGAAGAATAAATGTGGTGTTTGTGGATATTGATATATCCATCTGACCACATGGTCCTGCCTCCTCGTTTTTTTTATAGGATTGACCAGAGATTTATGGGGTTCTCGTGCACTCTCAAAAAGAGTGCATGTCCCCAAGTTGGAGCTTGTTATTACACCTCATATTGGATGAGGTTCCACTTTGTGGTTTTCATCAGATTGGCGTGATTTGTTGCCGGTACCTTTAAGCATGGGACTGACTTGAGGGGGATACATCTTTATGAAGCCATATCTCTTCATCGCATTGATCATTTGATGAGTTGGAAAATCAATAGTGGCAATTATTAATCGTATTTTCCTTAACCTTGATATTTTCTTGTGAATCTTATTTATTTTTCATGTGTTCTTTAGTTAGACTTTTTCATCAAACAATATCAAGAAATAATAGCAACAATAGAGGACACAAATCAGCCAGGGCAAAATCCAAGGGGAAATCCCGGAAACTCTTCTCTTCTTAGAATCTGCTTCAAATGAGATACAAAGAACCAAACCCTATACCAATGTTGCAAAAATCGCGATTTTTTGACTCAACCGATATTATCGCCCAATTTTTACAAAGTTTTTTTTTTTTCGAAAAAATCCCAATTCGAACGGGAAAAACCACGACCCTCCGGGACAGCTCGTTTTATAAGCAAATTGATGAGTTTTATTTCTCATTTTTAGCAGACAACAGACTTGTTTGAGAGCTGAGGAGAGGAAGGCGTCTACTAGGGCAGAGGAGGAGAAAAACGAGAGATTTTAGCATCTCAAGCAAGAGAACTTCATGTTTGAACCAAATTTCTTCGGCAAACCATGGTTTTCAGGGATGAGCACCAAATTTGGCTATTTTGTTTTGGTTTTTTCTTGTTTTTGTTTGGGTTTCTATAACCCATTGATTGTCAATGATTTTTGAGTGGATTTGATGGTGTTTTTTTTTTCATTTTTGTTGCATAGAGTGGAGAGAGTTCATTTTCGTCAAAAATGCAAAAACTTAATTGTTAGATTTATTAGTTTAATTTTTTCTTGTGCTCTATTTTTTTTGCATCATTTTTTATTGGGTTTGAATGTACATTTTTTCTATTATTGTTGGATTGAGTTGAGATTTTCTTTTAGTCAAAAATTCATGTGTGTGTCATGTATGTAAATATTTTTATTTTATTATTATTATTGTTATTATTATTATTTTATATTATTATTATTTATTTTATTTTTTTTAACTTGCAATTCTTATTGTGCCATAGGTTCAACTTCAAACTTCATCTTACATTAAAACTCAAGAGTTCAACCATGTTACAAACATGCCAAGGAAATTGGACCTTCTATGGGAATTTGGTGAACTTGATGGAGGGCTTGATAGAATAAACTTGTCTTGCAAGTTGTGTGAGCAGCATATGTCAAAAGGGGTTTATAGATTGAAGTATCACCTTGCACAAATCCCTAGACATGATGTTGGGTCTTGCACCAATACAAATGCGGAAATCATCCAAAGAGCCATGAGATCATTGGAAGAATTAGAGCAAGACAAAGTGACCAAAGCAAATCTGAAGAAGCAACTAGCAGGAAATGTGTTAGGAAGTGAATATGGAAGTGGCACTGGTTATACTTTAGCATCAATGTCTGCAACCAACCCTGTAGCTACCTCATCATTTTTTGTTCATCGAACAACGGCTGGTTCACAACCATCTATCACTTCAATGCTTAAAAAAATGAAAAAGAACAAGCTGACAAGTTGTTGCAAGTTTCTCCTTTGGAGTAATATTCCTTTCAGCGTTGCAAGGAATAATCCATTTTTCCAGCCTGTTGTTGATACTAATACAATTGTTGGCCCAGGGTACAAAATCATTTCTTATGATGACTTTAAAGGCCGCATTATTCAAGATAAAAAGATTGACTGCACCAAAAGATTGGAGGAGTTTAGGGCATCATGGGCACAAACAGGATGCACTGTGATGTCAGATGGTTGGACTAACCAAAAGGGGAGAACCCTTATAAACTTCTTGATTAATTGTCCCAAGGGGACAATGTTTATGAAATTTGTTGATGCATCTTCGCATATCAAAGATGCAAAATTATTATGTGATTTGCTGGATGTGTTTATTTTGGAAGTGGGTGCAGAACATGTTGTACAAGTCATAACGGACAATGCTGCAAATTATGTTGTTGCTGGCAAGATGCTTATGGAGAGGCATCCTACTTTATTTTGGACACCTTGTGTTGCACATTGTATTGATTTGATGTTGGAGGACATAAGAAAAATTTCCTTTGTCAAAGACATTGTTGACTCATCAAAAAGCATTACAAAATTTATATATAATTATGCATCTGTGCTTAGCTTGATGAGAAAATTCACCAACAATAAGGAGTTGGTGCGCCCCGCCATTACACGGTTTGCCATTCATATTTCTTCAATCCCTCTTGAATTCTATGTGGAATGTGAAAAGAATGTTTCTTTCAGATGAGTGGCGTGCTTTGACATTTAGCCGCAAACCAGAGGGAGAGGCCATATGAAGATTAGTTTCATACCAGGAAAACTTATGGGCAGGAGTGCAGGAGGTGTGCAGTGTTATTGAACCTTTGGTAAAGGTTCTTCGATTAGTTGATGGTGAAAAGCCCGCAATGGGCTATTTGTATGAGGCCATGGACAGGACCAAAGAATGCATTCGAGCCTATTATGATGATAAAGGAGATGAGGGGTTTCATAAACAACTCCTCCTATGGGAAGTGATTGATGAACAATGGAACAACACACTCCATCGTCCCATTCATGCTACAGGGATCTACCTGAACCCCACATTTTCTTACCCATGTGGGTTCTTATTTGATGCTGAGATCATGGATGGATTCAGTGTTACTTGGGAGCAGGAGCGACATTTTCAGAAACTCCCAGTTTGGGAGCGAATCCCGGAGCGTTTTTTATATAATATATATATTCTTTATATTTTGATACATATATGTCAACAAAAACATGTAGAATAATGAATTAGATATAGAAGAACAACAACAACAACAACAAAAAACATAGATTGAACCATATAACAACAATCATCTAGAAATTATAATCTTCATCAACCACGTCCACAAGTTAGTAACATAGTAACATACAACATATTGAGTCTCATGATTCATCAATCTTAAAGTTTCAAGCTTTCAACATTCAATATATAACATTTATTTGATCACCAAAGTTGTACTTGTAAGCTAAGTGTAACCATTACAACAAATAATATCTAACATGAAATGAAATGTTATAAAATGAAATGAAATGAAACAACTTTCAACTTTCATGAAACATCATATTCATAATTCATTACTAATGAGTTATAATTGCCAACTTCAAACTTAAATTGTCATATATTGTTTAAAAAAATATCATAATAAATATGAAAGAGTCAATAGTTATAAAAACTACTAGAAACTAGAAAAGAAAAGTAAATCTATTATGATATTATCTATTTCTTATGCTTGGGCCTCTTGCCACCACGAGAAATGTCTAATTTTTTAATCTTGTTGGAAAATCAGGATCTTTGTCATTAATATCACCCTCTAAGCATTAATATCCAGAGGTATCTTTGTCATTACCTCTGTATCTGTATCGGGATCTTTGTCATTAATATCACCCTCTGAGCATTAACATAAGATAGAAAAAGCATAGCATGATTTTGTTTGAGTGATGCGTACATTTTTAGGAGGGTCATAATAGAGGAGTTCGAAAACCAATGTCACTAACATCAAGGCACATAGAGGGATTGGTGCTCTTGATTAAATACGAGTTCCATACCCTAATACATGACAAAATTCAATGGAGATATTACAATCCCCCAATCCTAAAATCCTGAAAAACTGATAAGTCTGTTGTATTTTGAATGAAATCTAAAATTCTACTTTCTCCATATGAAATCCAATGAGGCCGGAACCACTCTCAAACATCCTGATTCATTTTCATGGTAATGTTAAAAATTTAAGTAAAAGGATGAAAATGAAGATTAAGGAGAATGTCACTTTTACTTTAAGAATTTAACATTACCATGAATAGCATATCAATACTAAGAACATAGACTTGATTATTAAGCTGCCCCACTCAAAAATTATTTGTTTCTTCAAAAAAAAATTGCATTTCGAACATTACTACAAAAAAAAAAAAAAAAAAAAATTGCAAAAAAGGCAAAACGCTCCCGAAAAGGCAGGGAGCGAAAAAAATTTAGGGAGCGCGCTCCCGACCCGCTCCCGCCCGGAGCGCGGATTGGGAGCGAGATCGAGGGGGGGCGCTCCCCCGCAACACTGGATGGATTCTTAACCTGTGTTCAGAGGATGGTGAGATCTCCAGCAGAACGTCCAAAAATCTCCAAAGAAATGGAGATATACAAGATGGCAAATGGCACATTTAGCTTTGAGATGGTTGTGGTTGATAGGAAAACTAAAATGCTAGGTATTTTTTAGTTTGTTTCAAATTTCATTGTCTCTTCAAGTTCATAACTTCATACTTTGCTTCGACTTTCAAATTTCATTTTTTTCTTATGTTTATCTTATTTGTAATTTTGTTGTAGATGCATGGCGGAGTCACTATGGTGCTAAAGTACCCCATCTACGAAATCTTGCCATTCGAATCTTCAACCAAACATGTAGCTCCTCAGGATGTGAGCGTAACTTGAGTGCATTTGAAAAAATACACAACAAGAAGCGCAACAGGTTAAAATTAAAACTTAAAATATTCCAAATTTCCAATTAATTTTTGAATTCATTAAATAATATTTTTTCATAATTATTATTTTATGATCTTTGTACAGGTTGGAGTCCCAGCGACTTAATGACATGGTCTACGTCTACTACAATCTTCGATTGTGGGTGAGGCAACTTGAGAGGATACCTGATATGGAGGCCATCTCATTGGATGGGATTGACACCACCGCTGCATGGAGGGTTGAGGCCGAGAGGCCTCTCATGGAGTCTGTCGATGATTGGTTAGAGCAGGAGGTAGTGGAAGGCGTAGAGGGGGAAGAGGAGGAGGAGGTGACACCACCTACCCACACTACCCCTGCCACCAGTAGAGGACGTGGTCTACCTCTTGTAGCTCCTAGTTCTTTAGCGTCTAGAGCATAGCAGAGTCCACTGCCAACTCCACCGGCATCTACATCTAGAGGGAAAGGGAAAGCTATTGCATTTTCTCGCAAGAGGGACAGAGAAAATCAGTAGTATTAGTTATTTGGTTCATTTCATTGTATATGACATTATGATTCATGATATGAGATACATTATTATATTTTTTGTTGATATTTTGAGGCTGAGTTGGGACTCAGTAGTCAGGACTTACTATTCAGGACATGATTCACTGTTATGTGTGATGTAGCACTAGAAATGATATTACACATCATATATATTAGTTCTTTTATCATATTTATGTGTCAATGTATTTATTTTATGTTGCAGATGTTTTAGATATTAAAAAAAAAATGAATATTTTTGTATTTTACGATTTTTTCCTGATTTTTTCCCCTCGCCGATTTTTTCTCGATCACGATTTTCGCAACATTGCCCTAGACCAAGTCCTTCTCCTAGTACCAAGTCAGTCCTTCTTGATTATGCACCAAACTGTTACACACTACAACTTCAACCTGCCAACTTCGATACTACTACTCAACCTGCAACTTCAACCCTACAATTTTGGTCTTGCAGCTTCTAATGAAACCCTAGATTAACCTCCTCTTGGGGCCTTCTTGGAGCAAGACAACTCTTCCTAAGGTCAACGAGGTATAGATAGAGTATCCTTCCTGCTAAAAGATGTTGCACTTCATCCTACTGCAATTTCAGCCCCTTTCTGCAGCACCAAAAACCCTAGAACTTTGCACGTGTGAAAGATATAGAGCCCAAAAAAGAAATTTTTCGTCCTTCTTTCTTCTCCAGACCTTCGCTCTTCTTCTTCTTGCTTCCCAATTTCAGATCGAACTCTTTCTTTTATAGATCGAACTTCTGGAGTGAGTGTGTCCAAATGAGGTCAAACTGTTTCTTTATACAACCTTCTCAAGGGGTCAAATTCCCTCCTTTAGGCCGACTTGATGTTCCCAAGGCCGACTTGTACTTTGGAGTTTCCAAGACTTTCTAGACTCAAAAATAATTCCTTTTACAAATATATTTTTTTCCTGAAAGGGTCTTACAAACATGATGTTGACTCCTTTGACTCATGATAATAAATCCTAAGACCTAACAAACCCTAGAAGCACAAAAAGCATGCTTTTACCTAGAAGACCATCAACAATGAGCATGAAACCCATGCTTTAATAATAATAACTTTTTATTTTCTTTTTCTTGTTAGTTACATAGGATACATATTGAAATGAATCCAATAATTATGAAGACCGAAACTAGTTACATTTCTCAACATGATGGAGGTCTTGGGTGGAGGGAATCTCACTTCTACCTAGTTGAAAAATTATGCTTGCTAGTTTTGTGGTCTTCTCACATGTGCTTGCCTTATTGACCACCCCCTGGTTACATAATTGATGGTTATAGAGCATACTATCTCATTGTGGCACGGTTGTGATGTACTTGTTTATCTTGTATGTGCTACATCTTGTTCTTGGATGATTGGTCTAGCACTCAAAGGGGTTAGATGACAATGGTGTTAGGAGGTAGATGTTTCATGATGATGTTGGAGCTCCCTAGTAACTTTGCACGGTGATGTGATTATTACTTGTGTCACTGTGAGGGGTGTTATACGTGGTCCTCTTTTCATGGATGCATGGTGCATACATACTTGATGATTAGATGGGTTAGCATTTTTATTGTCCCCTTCTCTTATGATGTTGATGTGGTTATATGATGGATGTGTTGCAGCAGTGCACTTGCCTTGGTTAGTTTTCCCTAGGTGATATGACTTAATATTGTAACATTTGTTGAATATCACCTAGGTCGAATGTTTGATAATGTTAGTGTTGGAAATTCAAAGAAGATGTAGATTTTCCTTGACTTGATAATTACTTGTGAACTTTGTTGGCTTCTTATTAAATTATATTTATTCTCTTTCATCGAACAATTATCCAAATGTAAACATGAAGATCACAAAAGACAATAGACACAAGATATAGGCTCCATGCCAGGGCAAAACCCCACAACTTGGGGAAACTGGAACAATCTCCTTCTTATAGAATTAGATCAAAATGAGACCTTCAAGACCCAAAAACCTAGACCTCCTCCAAGCACCAAGTGAGCCCTTCCAAAACTTTCTTCAATCAAGTCAACATTCACCAAGTCAAAGATGGTCAATCTACTCCAAGTCAAGATTTCGGTCATGCAACTATAGGTCTGCAACTCATCCTTTAATCCTGCAACTACAAGTTTGTAACTCGTCCTTCAATCCTGCAACTACAGGTCTACAACCCCTCCTTCAATCCTGTAACTACAGGTCTGCAACTCGTCCTTCAATCCTGCAATTCGTCCTTCAATCCTGTAACTACAAGTCTGCTCTCCCACAGAAACTTGCATATACTTGTTTTTGAAACTCGCTTCACATTTTAGAACATGAATGATTTTGCTACAAAACTCGCATATCTTTCCACAAAGATATCACCAAACTTACTTCAGTTTTGGAGGGATTCATGCTTATAAATAGTTGTTTTCACATATGAACAGACACGTCTCCTTGAGTGAGCCGACTTGACCATCTGGAGGGCCAACTTGATCTTATGGAGTTCAATTTGACTCCTTTTTATTAACCAGAAATTTCTTTTCCTTTTCTTACAATGAGTCCAAGTGGACTTTGACTCAATTTCAAATCTTTAACTCAACAAATCCCTAAAAGCATGAAGAATATGCTTAACCTAGAGTTGAGCATGAAACCCATGCTTGAAACAAATTATATTATTTTTCTTTATTTACATAAAATACAAATTAATATGAAGATCGAACCTAGTTACTTTTCCAACAGTTGTACCCTCATTGATGTACTTTTTCCTAAGTTTGAGCTAGATTGGGGAGGAGGGGAGGGGGTTACTATAAACATCTTTGATGATCATGCATGTTTCTAAAGTTTGATTTTATTCTATTACAGTCTTTTGGTGGTGCACCCTAGGTTCAAACCCGGGTGGAGGTTCTACTTTGTCATTGTGTTGTTAATATGATGCTTGTTGGAGCACAACCCCTTCATTGTCACACATGTTCATGTTGATTTAATCAATTTGTGACTCTATAGAGGTTATACTATGGTTTTATTTGAGCAATAACCTTTGTGCACAATGTTGAGGTTGATTTAACTATTTAATGGTTAATTTAATCCATTTATTTACCTTGGAGATTAATTGCTTGAGGGCCCTACTTCACTTGTTAGTAACTTAGTTGTTCATACTTAGAGCGGTCTATTTGGAGGAGACTTAAATGAAAGAATGAATGATATTTTAATGTCCACAAGACTAAAATTAGTCTATGGGACTACCAACCTCCCTGTTTTTTTTTCCTTTTGCAATTCAATCCTTTTCTTACTCCAATTGATGATGAGCTAAACCAACCTTCCAACAACCCCCTCACTGAAAAGACAATGCCATGGAATTGAGGCTAACATACTACCATAATTGTCCCTGATGTCTCTGAAAGCATCACATTCCAAAATGAAATGCTTTTCCGATTCCACTGCCCCAGAAGTGCAAAAAGTACACACTTGTTTTTCCCAAGCTTCTTTAGGTCTCTTCCACCAACCTGTTTCACATCGAAGTTGATGTGAGTTAGTTCTTAATCGAGCAATAAGAATCTTTGCTCTCCACGGAATGTTGGCTCCAATGTACTTTTTTTGTTGGAGATCACAAGTGGGGTTGAATTCTTGAACAGTTTCTTGGATGGAGCGCTCCTCTCTTGGGAACAGTTTCTAAGGCTTGCATGGTTATTTTATTATTATTGAAGAGGTCGACACATTCTCCCAAGGCATACTTTCTCTTGTGCACATGGTTTAGTGGGATTTGTTGATGGTATTGGGAGCTAACACATGGTTTGGCATGACTTCTTACTATATTTGAGCAGATTCTTGAAGGGCACACTTGTGGAGACACTTGTTACTATTTATGAAGGCATATAATTTATCATTTCATGGAGTTTTGGCATGGTCAAAACATCAATTTTACCTTATATTATTGGATTCATCTTGTTGGAGATAGTCCATTAGCTATTTTGGGGTTTGACCACTTCCTTTCTTGCGGAGAGCTCCATCTACTTGGTGCCTTGCGTGGTTGCCTTGGAATTGACACATGGATTGGTTAAATGCACTTTGTGGACCACTTTGATATTTTTGGAGGATGATTATGGAGCATTCTCCGAGGAGGAATATTTTATTTGTTTTTTTCTCTCATGCACCTTGTGAGCTTTTCTAGAAGGAGCCTTAAGCACATCATCATAGGTTGAACATTACTTAATTATATTTTGCATGCATGCATTCTTGGGGGGCGAATTCTATGTGGACCTTTTGAATGTTGACCTAGTCATCATGCCTATTCTTAGAAGTACGTCCTCTCTTGGGGACTTTCAATGTAATCTCTTTCCTATTTTGGATAAGGGTGAGTTCTCCTTGAGAAGCTTGTGTCCACATATTGTGACATGGTCAACCATGGATTGAGGAGGAACCTAACTAGTCCAATTTTATATTATTTCTTTGACTTGTCATGGAGCTAGTAAGCAAATAATAATTCTTTATTGTATGAATAATGAGACAAAAGACTCATCTTTCTCTTCATTGTCATGGTTGTTAAGTGTTGAGGAGATTGAGGAGCTCTTCCTTTGAATTTCATTTGTTCATCATATGCTTGGATCTTGAATGGAGGATTGGAGGTATAATATCATTTCATG
Source organism: Pinus taeda (assembly GCA_000404065.3). Lineage (NCBI taxonomy): Eukaryota > Viridiplantae > Streptophyta > Pinopsida > Pinales > Pinaceae > Pinus > Pinus taeda. Next base: position 120,915 of record APFE031397938.1, on the reverse strand, counting down.
AGACTTTCATTGTGCACTTTATTTTCATATGCTAATTTTTGTACTGTAAATTGGGTTTATCTCAGGTGGTTGGGAGGAATGATTGTTATTTTCAAAACCCAGGTTCAATTCCCACTAGTGACATGTTGAGCTCATAAAAAGTATATTGTTGTAATGGCTTCAAGCCTTGTTGTTGACTAGCATTGTGCCCTGAAGATTGAAACACGTTTCATAAAATGGGGGGCTTGTGGGCAACATCCCCCCACACCTCAAAAAGTAGGACACATGGTCAATCCCCCCCCCCCATTTTTCTGTCAAAAGCCCTAAAAGCTTATTTTAAAAAAATATATTGTTGTGTAAGAAAGAAACACAATGATGTAGAGGACTAATCAATTGTGTTGACTCCTTGATGCTCATTTTATTTTCAATGTTCATTATCAATTATTACTTTTCAATTTTAACTTTTGACTCTAGATATTGATGACCTCAGACCAAATCTATCTTTGAGTAATTTCAATTTACTACTTCAAACTTCAATATCTATTATTTTAATTAGTACTATTTAGAATGGTGAATCTAAACCAAAGTATTTCATTTCATTTCTAAATATGAATCATGTTTATATCATTTACAAATTTGAATTTAATATTTACACTACATAATAATAAATTTGCATGGGATGACTTATTATTGTTGGGATTTCAATTTTAATTTTTATAATTTTAAAGACAAGCTTCCTTCTACTCTGGACATCATCGCCCCCCCACATGGTATACCCCATGTATTTCCCTAAAATTTGGGGGGTATCTCCACATGTCCCCCATGTGCATTTCCTCGCTCCCACACTCGTGCATCTCGGAAACTTCGTGGAACATTGATGTTATCCCTCTTATCGATATTAATATTGTGTTAACCTTTCATCTAATAAACCCAATTTTTGCTAGATTAACATAACCTCACTTTCAAAAAAATGCTTGAAAATGTAACTTTTAGCCTTCCAAGGCAATTTTCCACTATAACTTTTAGTGAGCTTGGGCTGATTTGTGGCATGCATAGTAGCCCTTATTTCTCAACATTTTCATGCATTCACCCTCTTTATCCATGCTTCCTTGATTCCATTTGCCTAAGGTGTGATTAGACAATTGGTCTTAGAGTTTCTACCTTCGCCTTTCCTTCTCACGCCGTTCATTATTCCAAAGACACTAAATCCATTTGTTTTTCTTCAGTTAAATCTTCAGTAAGTCATCTTGTGCCTCCACTCTATAGCATTAGCCAATTAGCAATACTATCTTTGGGGAAGCTCCTCTTGAGTTGGAGAAAAGCAAACCAAAAGAGAGAGAAAGAGTTGCGTTTGTGATAGAAGGTAGCCTTCCTAAGTTCCACAAGACTAACCCGATGATGTTTGGGACTTAACATCATATGGAGGTGCTAGATTTTGTTGTAACAAGCAATAAGATTGATCAATATAACTTAACAACAAAAAAATCTTATTAAAAAAAAACTACTCCACTTGCCTCTAGAAATATATAGCAAAAATGAGAGAACACAATAAACAATTTGTGTATTCATAACCAAGAAAGGAAATGTTAATAAGGAGCGAAATGGAGGGGAGAAAGTTCTAAATGTATACATTTTCATTGGCAATCACAATTCCTATTTGTAGATACAATACTAAATAATACTAATGAATCCATAACTCTACCCATCAAAATAAGCACTTACGAACTGAAAAATACTTTAAAAAGAAAGAGCCAAAAAAATTATGATTTCTCAAAACAAAAGCAAAAAAGAACTCAACAGGGTTTTGGGGGCAAATTTCTCACTGGATGATATCTCAATCTCGAGGCACCACCTAAGTAGCCAATTGAGCCATGATGTTGCCATTAGACGTTTTGGCATTTACGATTTTGTTTCCAGAATCCTAAAAAATATTATTATGGATTATGAAAATTGTATAATGTCCAATTTTTAGTTTGGCAAGGAGATTCAAGTTATAAATTGTATTTTATAGTTTTATTGCTTTATATTTAAACCAAACTATGAATTTGTGTTAATTTTAGGCAACAATGGTATGTTCTATGCTTTAGAGCAATTTTACTTCAATTTCTTTACTAGCCCAGTATCAATATTCGAATTAGCAATCACATCAACATGATAGTAAACTGCAGATATAACATAAACATAAATAGTAGAAGACAAGCCAAGGCAAGAGGACACAAGATGTGGCCCCAGCAAGGGACAAACCCCAATGTGGGGAAACCCTTGATCAAATCTTCTTTTAGTCTTCAATAGTTTAGCAGAGAGACAGAGTACAATTTAAAAATCTGATAATTTATAACAACAGCAAAAGAGCCCTAACCAAAAAAAGTCAACGCTAGTCAACAGGGCAGATTTGACCCTCAGCAAATTGATCAACTTCAGTCAACTTCGGCCTCCAAACAGCAAGATAAAACAGCCCTCAAAATAGTCAAATTCAATCCAATCAAAGTCTGGTCAAACAGCCCACCTGCGGTCAACCCTAGCTGCAGCCAACGCTGGTCAACAGTCAATGTTTAGCCTCGATTTTTGTGCCCATAAATGCGGCCTGCCCAAACAAAGATAGCCCTCACAAAAATGCAGTCAAATGAGGTCAACGCATTTTGGTCAACGCTTGGTCAAACTCTCCAGAAATTCGATCTCCTGAAATTTCGACTTCCTGAAATTTCGTTCTCTTGAAATTTCGGCCTCCTGAAATTTCGGACATGTGCAGAGAGAGAGGCCCAGAAATCCGTACCCAATCAATGAGGAGAGAGAAATAGAAGTGTGAAGATGAGAGATGAGTGTGTCCAAATGAGGCTAAGTCATCTTCTATTTATATGCAACGTTGAAGATGAATAGACGTGACTGTTGGGCTTCTGAGCCTACATAAGTTTGTTGGCCGACCTTGACAATTTGACAATAATCAAAATAAATTCATAATTTCATTTGTACATGTCAAAATCGGATGATCTTTAGATCAATCCTACACCTCTCGAAGAGAGGAATCCAAGATAAATATCAGTGGTTATAAATAAGATGACCCATGTGGAGTTTGGCCCTAGTTGCCAATTTTAACACTCCCTCTCAACAAGGGAGTGTTGATTTGTGGTAGCATCGGATGTGCTCTAGCCATGAAAATTGGTGGAGAGGCTAAAGCACATGAGATCTCCAAGACACATAAATGGTTTGGGGAAATTCCACTCAACTAGAGAGATATTAAAATAATTAATATTTTTAATGGAGTTCCTAAGTCTAAACTTAGGAAAATTAAAATATTAATGGTGAGAATGTTCTAAATGACATGAATCAAGCCAAATCTAATCTTAGTCGTTGATTAGAGACTTAATATCGGTCGTTGAAGACTCAACAGGAAAAGTATAAGATGAGGCTTGAGGGTCAGTTAGAGAGACACCAAAATTGATCAGTCAGTTCGATTTTCTGGAGCGGGGTTTGTTGAGAAAATTCGAATAAGTGATCTGTTGCAGCAAGGGGCTGTGAGTACATAGCAGAGAGGAAGAGATAGTGCCTGAGGGTCAGCGCATTGACTAAAGAGGCTGACGCAGAGGCAGCCAGAGCTACGCAAAGGAAGCAAGAGCCACGCAGAGGCATCTAGAGACCTCGCAGAGGCTGAGGGGCCTACGTGGGTGACGCAAAAGGCCATAGAGCTGACGCAGAGATGCAGAAGGCTAACGCAGAGGGTTCAGGAGCTACGCTGAGGCTAGCAAGGCTGATGCAGAGGCTAAGAGAAACGTCGGAAGGATTTTCGTGGGGCAAACTAGCTGTCTCCGAGAAGAGGTATTATTGTCGTGTAACAATCTCTATTGGGTGAGCCTGTTCGGCACCCTAGTTGTACTCAAGAAATCTGCATAATAATAAAACCCTCAGAACTGTTGCACCGGTTTTCCTGCATTGGGTTTTTCCGAGGACGATTGCCCAAAAATAATGGTGTCCCTTGTGTGTTTATCTCAGTATTTTTAGTTGTTGATCTGTATATGAGTTAAGGTTGCATTTGTGTTTATTTTCAATATTTATATTTATAAATAACTTGTTAATGTAATAAACAAGTAGGAGAATTTAAACCAGAAGATGTAGTAGGGATTTCTAATGTGTCACATTTAGAAATTTCAACAAAGAGAACTCCATCTGCTAATCCATCTGCCAATTTGTACTATCTTTGCCATCAATGCACTGCTCTGCTCTACTGAACTATGAAGGAGTGATCGAGAATGTATCATACCATTCTCTACTGACCCGAAGTCAGTCCCAATCAAAGGAGAGTGTGTCATAACACTCTTACTAACCCAAAGTCAATTCCAATCAAAAGAGAGCGTCTCATACCACTCTCACTGACCCGGAGTCAGTTCCAATCAAAAGAGAGTGTCTCATACCACTCTTACTGACCTGAAGTCAGTTCCAATTGATCCCAAATCAATATCGGTCATCCTAGCATAGGGAGTATGGTAGTACATAATGCGTCCATCGATAGTACTATGGTCCTATCCTCATTTCCCTAGTCATTGGCCAGATGAGAGGTACTTCCCATGAATCCCAGACTGCATGGGTAGGATGTCTCAGCAAGAGAAGGATGAACCACTCATCCTACCTACATGTCACCAAGATGTATCGTCGGGGAAGGCTAAACCACTCACCCTATACACAGCAAACCACTAGGGGAAGGTTGAACCACTCACCCTATGGTTGCTCATCGCTCCAAGAAGTACCCCAAGCCCCCTGAAGCTCCCAGAGCTCAATGTCCATCTCATATAGGACCCTCATAAAAGGGTCTCTCCACGACTCCAAGTCGTTCTCGGAAGGCCAAGAACTTGACCTTCCCTAGGGGCTTTGTCAAAATATCAGCGACCGGCTCATCACTCAATGTGATGGAGCCTTATTGCTCCTCATTGTACCATATCCCAGATAAAGTGGTACCTGATATCTATATGCTTGGAGGGATCATGAAACACGAGATTCTCTGATAATCGGATCCCACTCTGGTTGTCACAAAGGATCACGGTGGTATCCAACACATGTCCAAACAGCTCACTGAAGAGCTTCCTCAACCAGACAACTTCATAGGAGGCCATACTAGCAGTTATGTATTCGGCCTCGGCGACGCTCAAGGCAACCGATTTCTGCTTCCTACTCATCCAGGATATTGAAGCAAAACCCAAAGCAAAACAACATCCATAAGTGCTCTTGCGATCCACCACACTGCCAGCCCAATCAACATCATAATAACCACGCAGCCTCACATCTCCGGCAGTGTATCTCAGTCCATAAGTGATTGTGCCCCGAAGATATCTCAGAAGATTCTTTGCACCAATCCAATGTATATGATGAGGCGCAACCATATATTGGCTTAATGTGTTAACTGCAAAACATATGTCCGGATAGGAATCCACCAAGAACATCAGTGCTCCTATGAGTTGACGATACTCAGACGCATTTCCCAATTCAAGTCTAGTAGCACTACCACATAACTTCTTAAAGTTAAGTTCCATCGGAGTAGTCACACGCTTGCAGTCCACCATCCCAAATCTTTCCAATATCTTCACAACATATTTTCCTTGAGAGAGGAAAATTTCACTTGCTTTTTGCCAGACCTCCAACCCTAGGAAATAGTGCATTGTTCCTAGGTCCTTCATCTCAAATTCAAAAGCCAACTCCCTCTTACATTTGTGAATGAGAGGGTTTGCTCTTCCATCAGCTCCATGCTTGATTTTGTAGAGCCACTTAGAGGTGACAACCGATTTGACTTGGGGTATAGGGACCACATCCCAGACATCATTTTTCATAATTGACTCGTATTCTTCATTCATAGCATCCTTCCATACTTGATGCTTCACGGCTTCTTCGAATGATGAAGGTTCATTTTAAATGATAGTGCTCATGGCAGTCAAATATCCTTGATACATGTTCGGCTTCTTGCTTTCACGGAAAGTACCCCTTGGTGCAATGTGTCTCTCGACATCTTCGAGAGTCTCCCTAAGCCATGAGGGTCTCCTTTCGGAGGAAGGCTCACGAGGAGGAGGATCAATAGGATCCATAGGTTCATCAACATCAGGCATCGTTTCGTCTTCTTTTGCACCGTGATTTCCAATGTCAGTTTCTTTGTCCTTCCTTAGGATAGGAAGGTTGTTGATCTTCCTGAGGGCCATATCTTCATCGAATGTGACATCATGACTTATTTCAACTTCCTTTTGACCAACCACATAAATAATATATCCCTTAGAATTTTCACTATAGCCCATAAAGATTCATTTCTTCCCAAATGCACCCAATTTGCTTCTTTTCTCTTTCAGCACATGAAAATATACGGGACTTCCAAAAATTCTAAAATGAGAGACATCAGGTTTCTTACCAGTGAACATTTCTTCGGGAGCCTTGGAGTCCAATGCTTGATGAGGGCATCGGTTTTGAACATAAATGACGATATTTGCAACTTCAGCCCATAGGAACTTCGGAAGATCTTGATCATGAAGCATGGCATGAATTACTTCTACAATAGAGCGATTCTTCTTTTCAGCCACACCATTCTGCTCAAGAGCGTATGTCATTGTAGTCTCCCTCTTAATGTCAGCGTCTCTGCAATAATCTTGGATTTTCATTGGATTTGTACTCGGTCCCATTATCAGTCTTCAATATCTTGATTTTCTTCTCAAATTGGTTTATGATCAAGGCTTTGAAGTGTCAGAACCAGGTGAACACTTCATCCTTCTTCTTCAAGAAGTAAATCTAGGTCTTGCGAGAATAATCATCCATAAAAGTGAGATAATATAAGTATCCTCCCAAAGAGTTTACGAGCATCATACCAGATATGTCGAAGTGGATCAATTGCAATATCTCTGTGGCCTTGCTATTACTTGAGGGGAATGTACCCTTGTAATTTTTCCTTCAGCACATCCCGAACATACACCTTCATGCTCTACTTTGAACTCAGGCATACTTGTCACCATCTGTCTCACATCGGGTAGGGACTTATAATGAAGATGGGCAAACCTTCGGTGCCACAGTTCAAATTGTAGAGATATGTCGCAAGACATGGCTCCCAATGGACTTCCTCCAACTTGATACAAAGTGTCAACCCTGAACCCAAGAGTAAAAGCATCTTTAAAATTTATTTTCCAAACACTTACCTTTTCATCGATGAATACCACCATGAATCCTTTGTCCTCCATGGCTAAAATGGACACCAAGTTCTTCTTGAGATCAGGTGCTTCTTGCAAATGAATAATGTTACCTTGAGTCAATTGAAGGGTAACATTCCCTACTCCCTTCACGGGATAGGTGGCATCGCCTCCAAGGATGATCTCCAAGTTTGTCTCCTTTTCTATCAGATTAGGGAGGGCTTCCTTGTATTCGGTGAAGTGCCTTGAGGCACCACTATCAATCAACCAATTTCCCAAAGTGTCCGAAGGAGAGGCGGTGGAGAGGGTCGATATAAAATAGCACTCTTTTTGCTTATTGTTAACAACATTTATTCTTCATACCTGGAGTTCCTTAATTTCTTGGAGGGTCGACCATTTCCTTGATGTCCTGCATTCCTTTTTCCTTTGCCATTGGACCTGCCATTCTTTTGATCATTGTTGTTGAAGTTGCCCCTGGAATGATTGTGATCATCATCATGCGATGTGTCCCTTCTAATTGGACACTCCCTTGCATAGTGGCCAAACTTATTGCAAACAAAGCACCTACCCTTCCTTCCACCCTTAGATCCAGGCTTTCCATGGAAATGACCTTTAGACCCTGCATTATTTCTCCTTTTGGCATGAGCGGAGAATGCAGTGGGGTTACTTCTATTAGAAGACATTTCTTGCTCCACCATTCTTGTTTCTTCTTGAATGCATCTCAACATCAATTCTTCAAACCTTGGCATTCGATCATTGTTGAGGACGGTGATTCTAAATACATAACACTCAGGTGGGAGTCCTCCAAGGGTGGTGAGAGTAAGTTCCCTATCAGGAATGACTTCTCTAATCGAGAGTAGATCATTCTTGATCTCAATAATCCTCGAGAAATAGGATTGAATATCCTCGTCGTTTCCCTTTTTAATATCCTTCAACTTTTTCTTGAGAAATAGAATTTGATTAGCATTACTAACCTTGAACATGCCAACCAACCTGTCGTAGATTTCCTTGGAGGTCTTCAATTCTGGGATGTAGGCCACCAGATGCTTGTCAATGGAATCTCCGATAATCTTCTTTGCTTTGACTTCAACCCTATTGTACTTGGTCTTCGCAACAGTTGGTGCATTTGAAGGAGGTTCAGGGATTTTACCCCACACATAGTCCATTACTTCTTTTTCTTCCAAGGTCAAATCAAGAGACATGTTCCATCCATGATAATCAGATTTATCATGGAGCTTGTCTTCAACAGGAAAGTAGGATGAGGAACCCATTGAACCTTTTGTCTTTGTCCAACTGCCTTTGGTGATCGCTCTTTCACTCTTGCTTGGGCTTTGTCTTCACCTCAGCTCCGATACCATGTTAATTTTAGGCAACAATGGTATGTTCTATGCTTTAGAGCAATTTTACTTCAATTTCTTTATTAGCCCAGTATCAATATTCAG
>APFE031397938.1:86958-112248 GCA_000404065.3 Pinus taeda | reverse complement strand
AATATTCAGATTAGCAATCACATCAACATGATAGTAAAATGCAGATAGAACATAAACATAAACAGTAGAAGACAAGCCAAGACAAGAGGACACAAGATGTGGCACCAGCCAGGGACAAACCCCAATGAGGGGAAACCCTTGATCAAATCTTTTTTTAGTCTTCAATAGTTCAGCAGAGAGAGATAGTACAATTTACAAATCTAATCATTTATAACAGCAGCAAAAGAGCCCTAACTAGAAAAGTCAACGTTGGTCAACAGAGCAGATTTGACCCTCAACAAATTGGTCAACTTCAGTCAACTTCAGCCTCCAAACAGCGAGATAAAACAGTCAAATTCAATCCAGTCAAACTCTGGTCAAACAGCCCACCTGCAGTCGGCCCTAGTTGCAATCAACGTTGGTCAACACTTAGCCTCGATTTTTGTGCCCAGAAATGTGGCTTGCCCAAACAAAAATAGCCCTCACAAAAATGCAGTCAAATCATTCAACGCATGCTAATCAACGCATGGTCAAACTGTCCAAAAATTCGGTCTCTTGAAATTTCGGCCACCTGAAATTTTGCTCTCCAGAAATTTCGGATGTGTGGAAAGAAAGAGGCCCAGAAATCTGTACCCAATCAATGAGGGGAGAGAGAAAGAAGTGTGAAGATGATTGTGTCCAAATGAGGCTAAGTCACCTTCTGTTTATATGCAATGTTGAGGATGAATAGACGTGATTGTTGGGCTTCTGAGCCTACATAAGTTTGTCGGCTGACCTTGACAATTTGACCATAATCAAAATAAATTCATAACTTCATTTGTACATGTCAAAATCAGATGATCTTTAGATCAATCCTACACCTCTCGAAGAGAGGAATCCAAGAAAAATCTTACACCTCTCTGAGAGAGGAATCCAAGAAAAATATTAACTATCATAAATAAGATGACCCATGTAGAGTTTGGCCCTAATTGTCAATTTTAACAATTTGTCAGATAGATGATACATTTTACTAGAAAAAGCTTTCCTCCCATTTCTAGAAACTGCTTCTTGAAGTATCCAAGGAAGTGCATCCCAAGTTTATGATACTTCTTGGGCCATCGACATACTTGTTGTTGACCGTTTTCCAGGTGTTTGATAATTCTGGACACATGGCATTAAACTAAAAGTAAGTTCAGAACCGTTAAGCTAATGACAGCCATGGTGTCTGTTGCAACAGTACGCATCTTTTGTCATCAATCAAAGCTTATGAACAGAGAACAATTCCACTGCATGTAGAGACAACAGGATATAGACCCCGACACTAACAGACCTTACCATAGCCCACGTCTTTCGTTCCAAAGAATATAGCATGGTATAACATATGGATATCATAGCCAACGGGGCCTTTGTTCACTGATGAAGTCCGTCCACCAGAATTGTATTCTCGCTGCGGTCTGCCCCACCCTTCTGGTTATTTTTAAAAGGGTCAGAGGCCAGGTGCAAGTCCACAATGGTGGTAGAATAAATATCCTCAACCCTGTCATCTAAGCTAAAAGAAATCCATCCAACCTGGATGTGTACTTTTGTATACAACTACGAAGAAATAATAATAAGAAGAAGAAGAAGAATGGTTTAACCAAACAATGTTAAAAGCAACTATGATTTTCCCAAAAGTTCGACTGCCTTCCCTCACACATCTGATATAAGAAAGAAAATTGAAATTGGTGGGTTGGAAAAAAGAGCATACAAGGTTATGATATTCTGCAAGCCTGGCCATGGTAGTGCTTTCCCCACCAGGAATTATTAACCCCACGAGCCCTTCAAGCTGCTCAGGCTTTTTCACTAAAACACCCTTCACTCCCAGCTTCCCCAGAGCTGTATACAAACCACCACACAAAACATTACCTTCAATCCATTCAAACACTGCCATCTTTGCATTCTTGCCCATATTGTTGTTTCTCTAGTTTACCAAAACAATTAAGTAAAACCATAGACCTCCATGAAAACAGAGTATTTGGGAGACACTCTGAATTGAAAAATGCTCACCGGCCATATGTTCGTGGAAAGAGCCCTGGAGGGCAAGCACGCCCACCGACATCTTCTCCTCTTCCGTTGTGTAATTTACCTGATTCTAATGCTAGAAATGCATGCTTCTCACTTTTCAGTCCCCACAAATACAAAATTTCCCATTAACAAAAAGGGCGTAAAACCTCAGCCTTCTCAATCCAATGTGCGATATGGTAAAGGTGATATCTCGGGTGTATTGGACTTTTAGCGTTGACATCTGATTGTTTTATTTTATTGAGAATGAGTCCTTTTAAAAATGGTTTACTTTCTTTTAGGTTTAAAAATATATTTTAGAAATGGTGTTATTCAAGAAATCAGTTTAAATATTTAGAAATTGTATTACTCATTAAATGCGTTGAAATATATTTTGGAAATCGTATTTTCATGAAATGAGTTTAATGTAGAGAAAGAAAACGCAAAATGGTTACCAATATGCATCTCAAAAATAGCAATTAATATTATATAAATTGAGATATATATTATTGAATTTAAAGGTATTTTAAATGGTATGATATATATCTTGAGTTTACTTTATAAGAAATGTTTTTTAAGATTTTTTTGATGGGGTGTTAATGAAGATCAGGGAACTAGAAATAGTATTAATATTAATAAATTGAGATATATATTATTGAATTTAAAAGTATTTTAAATTGTATGATATATATTTTGAGTTTACTTTATAAAAAATGTTTAATAGGATTTCTCCGATGGGGTGGTTAATGAAGATCAGGTAACTCAGGGCAAAGGTGATAATTCTCTCTTCACTCGTCATAAATAAATCCAAGATGTGGAAGAGACGTTTCGTTTAGTGCTCCAAAAGCGAAGGTTTTGAAGCTGGTAAGGTATATAATTAGTCTTGGAATGGTCGTGGTGCTCATTTGCAGACTATAGGCGATGAGTATTAGGACTATAGGAGTATGAATTATTCAAGTGTGAAGGGTGGCTTTGTTGCTAAGTCATTCCTCGCTCTTGGTGTGAAGTTGGTAATCGAATGCTTTGTGGGGTGGAAGCATGAGGCAGTGACAGCTCTAGTGGTGACTCAGAGGGCCACTTAGGACCTGTTGGCGAGACATTTTCTCACCAACAGGACCCTGGAACATGCAATGTTACAATGACCAAGACGAAGCTCACACGAGATTGGCAGGTCGGGGTTGTGGCAGTTGGGTCTTGGGTTTGCATTCATTGATTTCGTGTAGGTAATTCTTGTTGGGCAGTCTTTTGTTGATTTTAGTGTTTGGTATGCTTTACTTGGTTTTGGTTTTGGTTGAAGTTCTATTGTGGTAGCAAGGTGGTCTCTAGTGCGTGGTCATCACCTTGAAATATCTAGTTGGATAATTGAGGGGAATTTCCCAAGGAAACCTTTGCCTGGGGGTTGTGTGGTTACCTTGTTGGAGATAGCCACAATATCTTGTTTTTATGTTGTTGAATTTGGTTGGGAGAGTTTCTATATTCCTGCAAGAGAGAGAGGAGGTCCCTGAGGTTAGGTCGAGGGGGCCAATTTGATTGGTAAATACCCCTGGGTGAGGTGTAATTGGTCCTATGTTGGTTGTTGGCCACATTTGGTTCGAAGTGGGTTCAAGCTTAAAGCTGAAGGTGTTAATTCCTAGTGGTTGGGATTGTTAGTTGTGGATTGTGTCGGAGTCTGGGGGGGTGGTCTTGTAGCTAGTGGCTTGCTTCCGTAGCATGGAGTTGACGTCAGACGCTTTTGAGTTTCTAGGTGAGCATTGTTGTAGTGCTGGGGAAAGAAGTGGTTGTAGGATGGTCGTGTGGAGTGTGGGTGTGTCGATTTCGGGGGGACCTTAGTTGCGGGGACATCTCTTTAGTTTTTCTAGTCAGAGAGTGGGCCAGAGCCAGTGGTGTGGGTTGCATAAGATTTATAGTGGGGATATCATGAACTGCTAATGTGGTCGGGCCAAGAGACAAGTGGGTTCCTAGGGCTAGGGGTGGCGCATCATATGGAGCATTAGGATGATGTAGAGGAGCTGGAGAGGTCGAATGCCATCTCCCCCAGGCATGTCGAATTGCCTCCGTTGTTTGACTCCCTTGAAGCGCATATTCATCAAGTGACAATTGCACTAGAACAACTAGCTAGGGATATAAATAATGGTCGTAACAAGATCATTAGATTCATGGATGATATCCAACATAATTGATGGCATATGATAAATTGGCTAGTCTCCCTTTGCAGAGGCCATAAGCGACTTCAAGAGCGATTGAACAACTTTGACGGGAGGATGGCTCACATCGAGTCACATGTACATGAAGTGTTTCATCAACGTAGGGGCAATGGCCTCGACGATTCTGCGCTAAGAAATATGGTATTTTAATGATGGAGGTGGGATGGATTTTGTTTCTCGAACAATTTTGGGCCACTTGGGTGTTAGTTTCTATAGCATCGGATGCTTTCTAGCCACAGAATTTGGTGGAGATGCTAGAATGCATGAGATCTCCAAAACTCATAAATCATTTTTAGAAATTCCACGTAGAGATGACCTAATTAGATTATTAACCCATTTTTTTAATGTTTACTAAGTCTAAACTTAGGAAAACTGGTAAATTAATCAAAATTAATAAGTCAAGGTGAGAATAGCCTAGAAACTCACATGGATCAATCCAAGAATGATCTAATCCATCGATTAAGATTTAATCTTGGTTGTTTGAGTCCCAACAAGAAGATATAAGAAGGGATTGATGTGGCGATGGAGAACACACCAGTGTATATACTCAATTGCCCAGGCAGTGCTAATTTCTCAGTAGCAGAGACTCAATAAAGAAGATAGAGCCAGAGGGTGAGTAGCAGGTGGTAGAGGAGGTTAGCAACATTTCTGAAGGAAATATTCCAATTCCGAGAAAGGCAGTAAGAGGAAGTACGAAATTCCTTGAGGGACCGCGCAAGCACTGCACCGAGGTTGACGTAGAAGGATTTGCGTGTGCCTGGGGAGGCAATTCCGGGGATAGAAATTAGTTGTGGAGTGAGGAAAAATTCTCACGATAATTTTGCTAATGTTTTCCTCAGATTAGATCGCCAGTAGAGCATCTAAATTATTGTACTCAGATTTGTTGTTGAAGAATAATAATAAAATCCTCATCTGCTGCATCGATTTTCCTGCATTGGGTTTTTCTGGGGATAATTGTCCAAAAATAATTGTGTCAATTTTATTGTGTGTGTGTGTGTGTGTGTGCTAGATTTTCTAAGTTTCCAATGCTATTTTTCTTCTGCAGTTTATTTGTGAAAATTGCAGTAGAGAATTATTCGTTGTTTGTGTGGGCAAATAAATTGTTAAATTAAATTAATAATTAGAAGAATAATTTCTAGTTGTTGCAATAAATTAAATTTTCATGTGGTATCAGAGCAATTATGATCAGGTGGGATACTCAAAAGTGATAGGTAGAAATTGACCAGATTCAGAGAGAATTCGGCAGCATGATTTTCAAAACTGCGCAGAGATTGGCTTAGCAATTCGAACTGCTAGGTAGAGGGTTCGATTTTCTCTTTGCAGGTGGCAAGAAAAATTTGCAGTGCTTGAAAGTAGTTCTGGCAGGCAGTAAAAACACCAGAAAGAAGTTCGAGTGGCGCAGGTCAGACTTTCGCTGAGTAGATTCCTTGCTTGGAAGCAGAGGGTTTTGCAACAGTTTGGAGTTGCAGAATCAACGTCGAATGGAAAGAGGAATAACACACAATAAATTCTTCAGTATGACCATGGACATAATTAACACTCGGGAGGCTTCAGATCTCTCTTCCAGGTTAGAGGGCAAATTTGCTTGCTTGTCGGGATTAGCCTCACAAGGTGTCTGGTATATAGACAATAGAGCATCAACTCATATGACAGGGGTTAGAGAATATTTCTCTGGCTGCAAGGAGGAGCACATGGACTTCCATATTATGATGGGAAACATAACGAAGTGTACTCAAGTAGGGAGAGGTACATCAAATTTCAGAGGGAGTCAGGAGCAAGCACCAACACTACAGACGTATTGCATGTGCTAGGATTGGGTATGAACTTGATTTCAGTATCCCAGTTACAGGATAAGGGATATGGTATCCACTTTGTAGGGAAAAAAGTGTTTGTCAAACACTCAAGCTGGAAGAGGGTAAGACATATTGGAGTTTGAAGCAACAGATTGTACAGATTGGAGCTCGACCCTCCAATGGCATTAATAGGCAGTGACAATAGTAATGGGAAGGAATTAAACGAGTTATGGCATAGGAGAATGGGACATATATACCATGAAGCATTAAAGATGCTCAGGGAAATAGTAACAAGGGTTCCAGAACTTGGCACAGAACACGATGATGTGTGCAGAGGATGTGTACTTGGGAAGTATGTTAAGGCAACATTCCCAAGAAGTGACAACAAAGCAGATGGCATGTTAGGACTTATACATCCATATATTTATGGCTTGATGTCCACTAGATCTCTAAGTGGTGTCGAATACTTCGTCACCTTTATTGATGACCATTTCAGAAAAAACATGGATCTACCTTTTGAAAACAAAGATGAGTTCTTCGATCATTTCAGAGAGTTTAAGGCTCTCATGGGGAATGCGACAGGGAAGAAGATGAAGGTGCTTCGCGTAGATAATGGTGGAGAATATATTGATAAATACTTCACATATTTTTGCGCGAAGGAAGGCATCAGAAGAGAATGGACAACTCCGTATAATTCACAGCAAAATGGGGTAGCGGAGCGGAAAAACACAAACATAGTTGGGGCTACAAAAACTGTGTTATATGACCAGGATTTGTCCAAGTTTCTATGGGTAGAAGCATGTAACATGACAGTGTATATTCAGAACAAGACTCCTCATAGAGAATTGGGGAAGAAAACACCAGAAGGGGTCTTCACAAGGAAGAAGTCAGAAGTTAGTCACTTCAGGATCTTTGCCAGCGTTGCTTATTGCCACGTGCCAAATGAGAAGTGCACCAAATTAGATCAAACTACAGAGAAGGGGTTTCTCATTGGATATAGTGAGACCTCCAAGGCATATAGGATCTACATTCCTAGCAATATGAAGATTGTAGTAAAACGAGATGTAAAGTTCATGGAAGATCAAGCTTTCAAGAGATCTCATGAGATGCCTACAGGTGATCAGAATCAACCAGTTGAAGCTCCATTTGTCCAGCAACAGGGGCAGGCAATGGGACAATCACAGGGATCCAATATAGTAACCAACACTAGCATTTCCTCAAGAGTAGGGAATCCAATGAGATCTCAAGAAACGGAGCAGCAGGGGCAGGATGAAGAGGAGTTGGTAGAACCTCCCACTACTAGTGGTCAAACCATCAGAGAGGTTTGTCAGACATTGAGAGATGCAAAGGAGTTTGTTGGAGCTCCTAAGATGAGAAAAAGAGAGTGCGGGAAGCCTGACAGGTATTAAACATTGTAGCTCAAGTTGCAAAACCTTCTAGCTTTCAAGAAGCCGCACAACAACAAGTGTGGGTAGATGCCATTGTAGAAGAATACAACTCTGTCATGACTAATGATGTTTGGGAGGTGGTGCCAAGGCCTAAGGACAGGTCAGTTGTAGGTTCTCGATGAACCTACAAGATCAAGTATGATACATATGGAAATGTGGAGAAGTACAAGGCTAGGTTTGTAGCAGAGGGGTATGCACATAAAGAAGGGATAGATTATGAGGAGACCTTCACTCCAATTGCCAAATACACCTCTATTCGGTCAGTTGTATCCCTAGCAGCTCAGATGGGATGGAAGATTCACCAGATGGACGTTAAGACAACATTCTTAAATGGGGTGATAGAGGAAGAGGTGTACATTGAACAACCAGATGGATTTGAGACTCATGAGAGGTGCACCCAACTGTGTAAATTAAATAAAGCTTTATACACGCTCAAGTAGGCTCCTAGGGCGTGGTATGGTCGGATCAACAATTACTTGCAGCAGATGGGATTCATTAAGAGCGACACGGATATCAACCTTTACTATTTGATGGTAGAGGGTGAGCCACTAATCCAAGTATTGTATGTGGAATCTCTTCTTAACAGGATCATCAACGCTTATAGAGGACTACAAGAGGAACCTGGAAGAAGAGTTTGATATGAATGATTTCGAGTTGATGCATTATTTCCTGGGATTGTAAGTGTGGTAGAAGGACGGGGAGATCTTCCTTAGGCATGGAATATATGCTACAGACATTCTGAAGATATTCAGAATGCAGGATTATAGACCCATGTCTACGCCCATGATCACCAACTGCAAGAAGATAGATGCATTAGATGACAAGGATGTCAACCCCACCTTGTATAGGTAGCTTATCGGTTCTCTCATGTATCTGGTCAACACTAGGCCAAATATTTTCTTCGCAGTCAATACCCTCAATTAGTTTATGGTAGAATCGAAGAGGGTACATTAGGAAACATCGAGACATATTTTGAGGTATGTGCGCAGCACAGTCGAGTAATGGTTGAAATATACCCGAGGGGATGATGTCAAACTATGTGGAATCATAGATGCAAATTAGGTAGGCAATTTAGTGGACAGTAAAGTACCTATGGGTATTGTTTCAGTGTTGGATCAGGGATGCTTTCTTGGTGTAGCAGGAAGCAGAAGTTGGTAGCATTGAGCTTTGTAGTAGCAGAGTATATGGTAGCAAGCACAGCCACGTACTGAGTTATATGGCTTCAGAAGCTGCTAGTAAGCTTGTTCAGGCAGAGGATGGAGGAGACCAGTGTCTACTATGATAATCATAGTTGCATTAAGCTCTCTGAGAATCTAATGTTTCATCATAGGTTAGAACACATAGATATTTAGTGTCATTTCATCAGAGATTATGTACAATGTGGAATGGTCCAGCTACAATATGTTCCCACATAAGAGCAGGTTGCATATATACTCACGAAAACTCTAGGGAGAGATAAGTTCATCTATTTCAGAGAACATATGGGTATGGTGGAGAACCCGTTTTAGTAGCAGGGACAAATTATTGCATATGCTTCTCAGTTGTAATATTGGTAATTGCAGCAACAACAAATGAGAGGTAGTTGCAGTGCAGATGTAGTGTTGGTAGTAGTATGGTAAAGTTAATAGCAGCACAAATGCAGCATCAGAGTTGTGCAGTGGTTGGTAGGGAGTAGGGCCAAACATCTGTAGCATGACAAGAGGTGATTTAAAGACAGGGTGTTGTGGAAGGATGTGCAACACCAGAGATAACACAATCCTTTCTAAGAGGGAGTGCTAGTTTTTATATCATCGAATGTGTTCTAGCCACAAAATTTTGTGGAGAGGCTAGAATGCATGAGATCTCCAAAACCCATAAATTGTTTCTTGAAATTCCACCTATATATGACTTAATTAGATTATTAACCCATTTGTTAATGTTTCCCAAGTCTAAACTTAGGAAAATTGATTATTTAATACAAATTAATTAAGTCAAGGCGAGAATAGTCTAGAAACTCACAGGATCGATCCAGAAATGATCTGAGCCATCAATTAAGATTTAATCTTGGTTGTTAGAGTCCCAACATGAAGATATAAGAAGGGATCTATTTGGTGATGGAGAACACTAGTGCAGATACTCAGTTGCTTAGGCAGTTCGATTTTCTCAATAGCAGAGAAGATAGAGCCAAAAGGTAAGTAGCAGGTGGTAGAGGAGGTCGATAGCATTCCTAGAGGAAGTATTCTAGTTCTGGGGGATGTAGTAAGAGGAAGTGTGAAATTCCTAGAGGGACTGTGCAAGCACTGTGCAGAGGTTGACGTTGAATGTAACAACCCTGGTTAAAACTCCATGTAAAAATATATAAGACCATGGTTGATGGGACACATATTCCAAGATGAATGGTGGTTAAAACATCCTAGTTGGCGCTCATTTCAGTTATTATGGCTAAATGAAACTAGCAAAGGCAATGGCTAAGGCTTTGGAAAGGCAAAATAACATTTTTGGCACACCTATTTATGAAAATAAAGGAAATTAGGAGAAAAGGAAGGTGAAAGGTCACAGGTTGCATATGAGGAGGAAATTGAATGAAAATAATGGAAAATGAAGAAAATAGAGGCCTCATTGATAAAAAGGCCCGTGAGGATCAATTTGTAACCTTTTGCCAGTTCAGTTTTGGAGCTCTCTCATTATTATCTCTCTCTGTCTCTTGCTCTTGGACACTTAGAGTTTTCTTGGAGCATTTTGGCATTGGATCAAGAAAGGCAAAGAAGGCAAGAGGATGCAGAGATCAAGCAAAGAAGAGCAAGATCAAGTAGCTACCCCAGTATTATTTGCAGGAATCGATTCACATGTGTATTTCACTTGCTAGATTTGGCATTTATGGTATTGCATGTGGTTATTTTGTTGTTATGGCATGGGTTTTTCCAGGTGTGACAGTGTTTTCAGCCTAGCCTTGTCATTTCCGGATAGCCATGGTGTGATGGGGTTCTTATGTTTTGGTTGAGTTAAATTGTCGGATGGATTCAAAGTTGAGTGAGGTGGATCTCTGAATGATAGAGCACATGACCTAGTGGTCTCTGAACTAGACTATGGATCACGGTAAACCCATTGACCTAGTGACCCCTGAGCCAAACTATGGGTTGCGGTAAAGCCAAGATTGTGTTGCCTTGGTGGGCCTAGGAATCGTTGTCGATGAATGGAGGGATATATGGTAAAGCCTAGAGGTGGTTGCCCTTGATTAGGCCTAGGATTCCTTCCTGGTGAATGGCGGGATATACGATAAAGCCTAGAGGGTGGTGTCTAGGTTTAGGGCCTAGTGATCCTTGGATAAGACTATGGATTGCGGGAAAGCCTAAGAGACTAGGAGAGGAAAATTCCTCATGGTGTAGGTGGAGAAATCCGATGGCATCCATGCTTGTTTAGACTAGTGATATGGTGGAGATCATGGTAAAGCTTGTTATTACATGTTCATTGTATTGGCCTAGTGATCTAAGATGGATTACGGTAAAGCCTGGTTCTATTGATGAGGGTGAGGTGGTTTAACCTCGGGATGCCCTCGTTGGTTCTTTTGGTTTGAGTCCCACATTCATGCTTGGAATATGGCATGGGGGTGAATGGCTGAAGACAGATTTGGCTCAACCATTCTATGGTCAGGTGGAACGTGGTAGTCCCATTCCGGGTTTGGATTTTGCATCATTAATATGAGATTATTTCTCCTTGTATTTATAGGAGTATTATACTAGTTTATATGTGGATTATATGGTTGTGATTTCCTTGGTATTATTGTTACTATTGTGTTGGTTATGTATATATTTTACGATAATTGCTATGTATGACTCTCATCATCTTTTTGCTTGTAAATGAATGAACAATGTATCTATGACCTAATAGATGATAATGTAGCAAATGATATGAGGGAACATTGGTTCTTAGCTCTTCTCATATAAGTATGAGATCCCTATGCTTAAATCTGTTGTTTACACTAGTAGATTACATATTTGTGATATGTTTGACGAAATGGTTGTCATAGCTAGTAGGAGTTCGGTTAAGGGATTGTTCAAGTAATTGCATTTGAATCATTGTTTCCTTGTTATCATTATGTTCTAAAGATGTCATTCAATTTTTGCCAGTGACCTGGGCTCTCGGCTTGAAAAAAGTGGCTCAAATCCCGGGGACACTGGCACAACATTGAGTAAAATAGTCCCTGAACATTGGCATGCCTTGTAATGAGAGCATCTAGAGCCTCCTAGACGTTGCTAGGCCCATAGCATGGGAGCGTCCAGAGGTCAAGTGGTCTAAAACCTCAGTGGGACCCATGGGCTAGCTACTTGAGTGGTTGGGATGGTTCCTGGGAGTCCCGTAGTTGATGTGGAAAGTTTGTATGATGTGTTTCCGTCGATCACATTTCCTTAAGGTCACCTAAGAGGTTGAATCCAATCATAGTAGCCTTTGATCACATGTTTACCCCGATTGGTTGGTTACTTGGGTAGATGTGGGAGGAGGGTGTTACATTGAAGGATTTGTGTGTGTTTGGGGAGGCAGTTTCGGGGATAGAATCTAGCTGTGGAGTGAGGGAAATTTCTCACAATAATTTTGCCAGTACTTTCCTCGGATTAGATCGCTAGTAGAGCATCTAAATTTTGTACTCATATTTGTTGCGAAAGAATAATAATAAAATCCTCATCTATTGCACCGCTTTCCCCGGATTGGGTTTTTCCGGGGACAATTGTCCAAAAATAATTCTGCCAATTTTATTTTGTGTGTGTGCTAGATTTTCTCAATTTCCAACACCATTTTTCTTCCGCAATTTATTTGTGAAAAATTGCAATTCAAAATTATTCATTGTTTGTGTGGGAAAATAAATTGTTAAATTAAATTAACAATTAGAAGAATAATTTACAGTTGTTGCAATAGATGAAATTTTCACATTGGGCAATCATTGTTTGGACATCTAGTTTCCATTGTTTGTGTATTTTTGTCTCTATCAATTGGGCAACAAATCTGGTAGGAGTGAGGTCAATGGTGTTTAGAAACTATGCTCATCACGATGAAAACGTATATATATATATATATA
The DNA here is from genome assembly GCA_000404065.3 of Pinus taeda. Taxonomy (NCBI): domain Eukaryota; kingdom Viridiplantae; phylum Streptophyta; class Pinopsida; order Pinales; family Pinaceae; genus Pinus; species Pinus taeda. The sequence goes on along the minus strand of APFE031397938.1, from coordinate 99,755 downwards.
TATATATATATATATATATATATATATATATATATATATATATATATATATATATATATATATATATATATATATATATATATTATGATATTTAACGATGTTTTAAAAAGTATAATTTAAGTGTTTTATATTTTTTTCTAAATAATTTTTATTTAAAATTTGGTTAAAAAATCTTGAAATGATAATTTTTAGTTGTTAAATTTATATAGACTTTTTGAATAGAATTTTGGAATACTCGTGTAATGAATTTTGTAATCCATTCGATTTTTTGGGTGGATGCTCCACCCATCATCGTAGATTAGAAAGCAAAGTGCTAAGAAACTAACGTTGATTAGCCTTATATAAAAATAATTCACATAAATAATTCAAAGTAGCCATTAAGGATAAACATTAAAACTAATTAGAATATGAGGCACTAGGTCAAAGGGTTAAAAAATTCAAATTAGTCGTTGAAGTAATGAAATGAGATTAATATAATTAAAGAAGAAGAACAATAAAAATTTGACTTAGGAAACTCATAAAGTTTGAGGAAATGATTGGAGGATGTGTGAATTAAAGTTAATTAAATAAAGCAAAAATTCAAAGAGTCGTTAAGGATTAAATATTAAAATAGTTAAGATTTCATGCATTAGGTCAAAAGGTTAGAAAGGTTAAAAACTCCAAGTAATCGTTGGAGTTATGAAATTAAATTAATATAACTAAAGAAGAAGAATAATAAAGATTTGATTCGAGAAACAAATTAAGAGATTAAAGATGTTGTCATCTTAAATTGGATGACATACTTGGGTTTAGACTATGATAAAAGAGCTAAAGGTCAAGTTGGGTTTACAAGATATCATTCCACTATGGACCACCATGTTACTTTCAAGATCATTGCAAAGGAATGTTGCAATAATAAAATTGATCTCTTAAGTTGTTTCGTTGACTTAAGAAAAGCTCTTGACACTATTCCTATAACAAAATTGTGGAAGTGACTAGAAGAGATAAGGGTTCCTCTCGAGTTGAGGAATGTTTTGACAAGGTTATATGAGAATGTTATTGGCAAGTTTAGGACCACAGAGTGTTGGTTAGAAGTAGTTAAATGTAGTATCAAAGTCAAGCAAGAATGTCCCTTATTCCCTACCCTTTTTTACAGATACATTGATAATCTATAAGAATATTTGGAAGATGCAAGTTGTGTTGGCTCCACACTCATTGGTGTAGTCATAACTATTCTCCTTTATGCTAAAAATATTGTTCTTTTGGCAAGGAGTCATTACGATCTTGGCAAGTAACAAAAAATCCTCCAAGATGGATATGACTGTTAATATTGACGAAACCAAATTCATGATAATTAAATAAAAAAAGATCGCATAATATACTTATGTATATGACAACAACTACTTTGAAGAAGTTTCTTCATATAAATATCTTGGAATCAATATCCATCACAAGCTCGATAAGAATTATAACATTGAGAAAAAAGGATAAATGGAGGATGGAAAGCTTATTGTGGGCTTAAAAATAATTGTAAGTCAACAAATCTTTGAATATGGGATTAAAAAACCTTCTCTTTGAAACTCTCATCACTCTTGTTATTTTATGTGGATGTGAGGTTTGGGGTTGTAGTATCTCAAGAGAGTCATATGGGGAAATAGAACATATCCAAAAGCAGTTTATAACCTACGATATCAAGATTAAAGGAAATAATCTCTATCATATCCTCCTAATTGAAGCAAGCCTTTTCCCCATTGAAAGCATGGCTATGACTAGGTATTTTATGTTTAAGAAGTCAAACAACATGGAAGGCAAGAGTGTTAAGAATAACTAGAGAGAAAATATTTTTTCTAAGAGTAAAAAACAAATTAGAAACATAGCAAAATAATACACACAAAGTTTACCCTTGAAAACCTCAATTCGGGGGAAAAGGATCTAATCAAATTGCATTATTCTTTTGGCTAAAACCCGACTAAGTGGCCCAATTGAGTCATCATCGCCCACCTACATAGCCCCTTACAACGAAATCTTCCTAGGCCTTTTAAAGGCTTCATTACATGCAATCCATGGGCACAAAAATGGGTCCAAACCCATCACTATTTGACCAAGCAACGTTGACTCTTTTACTGTGTTAGGTTTTACCGAACAACAACCCCCCCCCCCCCCCCCCCCCCCCACCACCCCCCCCCCCCCCCCCCTTAAAATTCGACTTGGGGTTTCCCTTGACCAAATTTGACCAAACCAACCAAGTGAACCAACCTACTAATATGTAGAAATTTAGTGTGTAGATTCAAAACTGCTCATGAAATTGACTAAAACACAAGACTTGAAGCTACTATACTCATCTGCGGAAAGCAAATCACGATCGAGAACATTAATCATTAACATGCATCAAGATTCAACACACATACAAAGAGATTTATCTAGGGGAAAGAAACTTCTCAAAACTCCATATTATATGTATTCCATTAATCAAAGAACCTTGATGAATAGAATATGCTCTGCTCAAGCTTGAGCTCAACTTGCACCTGTATCTTCTATCCTCTGCCTCAATGTCTGACCTCGGCCAATACTTAGCCAAAATTCCTAGCCTCCAAGCTCTTAATTCCTTGCATTGTTCCCTTGGGAATTAGACCCCTATTTAATAGGATTTTTTGTCATCTGGATTATGCAGTTCCTTTATGTCCTTCTCTGACTGCATGCACCACTTGTACAACTTTAACTAGTTTACAATTGATAATACACTTCCCCTGAACTCCAATCTCAACTGGGTAACTCGAATTCTCTGCATGCATGAGCTAATTTAGGTTGATTGATCAGTTAACTGGATGATCACTCAGTGTGAAAAAGGTTACACACCCTTGTCACTCAGTGTGAAAAAGGTTACACACCCTTAACTTGACCTCCACAAGTTCTATTGACAGTGAGAACCAATTACAATGACAGTAACTCAAATTAACTAAAATAGATTGCTACAAATTAGCAATCAATTTTGTAGAACTAAACTCAAGTGTCTCCAACTCAAATTTACTGAGTTAGACTCCTATATTTTAGGAATCACACAAGTAAACTAAACCTCAACTCATTAAATCAAATTGCGTGTTCTTAACTGAGTGGCAAGTACCATGTCACCTCAGTTAACTCCTCCATGTTGTCTGTTGATATGGAATTTCGAATTTCCTCAATTTTAATTAAGGAAATGAAGGGGCGACAACATCGATAGGGCGGGGGACGTGCCTAGCTATCGGGGACATCCCAACTGGCTGCTTTGGTCCAATGTCTGCATTAACAAAAGAAATGTTATAAGCATATATATACCAAAAACAATTAAACAATCTCAAAATTAAAAAGTTGATTTTTTTACCTTCATCATCAAAATCCTCTCCATCTGCTAAGGACATGTCTGGATCTCCATGGAAATCAGTGCCACTATATGGCCAATCCTCCACGACGATCTTTTGTCGTCGGAGCCACGAAAAGAATGCAGGTCGGTATGACATGTGCTGACCACTAGTGATCCTGAGCATCAAATGGCTCCAGCGGGCCATCCGCGGATCTCATGGCATAGGAGGATCTACCTCAGTCAACTGATACTGGAACAGTGGTACTCATTCCAGGAAGAAGGTCACAAGTACAGATCCGAAGCAAAATTGCTTCAGATTTCCTGCCTTGGCTTTGGACAACTGACGCTTGATGTTCATCTTCATGGCCTCTGTCTAGTTGAAGATCGTAGGAGCTGTGCAGTCAATAAGATAAATGAACTTCGAATCGTTAGTCTCATGTTCCGCCTAGGACCCTGCCACTCTGTTGATAATCAATAGAAGCACCCTCAGTGTTAGATCCTACACACTGGAAATCTCTATCTTCCCACTCTTGGATTTTAGGGCCTCAAGGCAGTGTTTGGCAAGCAAGGAAGATATGCTTGCCCCAACCGGATGTGGCCCATACAAGTTCATCGGCTCCCCTCTGTAGGATAGTCAAGTGATGAAGTATATATCTGAAGTTTCCAACTCCAACTCCTGGTCGCTAGTGACAAAAATCTCGCGATAATGTCCCAAAGACTAATCAGGTTTTGAAGTAACTTGGGCTGGGCCCGCATCCCTGGCGTAAGAAAGAATTTGAGGTGCTCTCAAGCCCTCAAAGCCTCCAGGCAATTTGGGTCATTCATTTCCTGGGTGTCAACATCTTCATGTTCCCGTTCTTTCCGGTCCACCATTTTCAGCGATTCTCCCCTGCAAAATCCATTAATTTGAGTCAATAATCATCCTTGGCACATAAAATTTAAGTTTAAACGGTCAGTTTTTGAGAAAATAGGGTTTTTCCCTATCCATGACGTCAACGTGCCTGTTTCAAAAACAGTTGCGCTGATCGGTGCGGATGGCTTTGTTAATCACCCTCGGTCGATGCGATTCCGTTTCCGGTAATCGCGCCGACTGAGGGCGAAAAATATTTTCAAAAACCTCCTCAAAAATATGAAAAAAAAATGGCTAAAAGCATAAATAAATAACATGAAAATGGAGCTCAGGGCTTCGACTGTTACCTGGAACTGGCGGCTCGTCGATTGACCTCCATGATCTCCCTCAATTTGCTTCGAAACAATTAGGGCAAAAGTGGGTAAAAAGTCTTCACAGCAAAGGTAAAATGGTAAATGGTAAAAATATATTTACTTTTCCCCTTTTTATTCATTTTTTCATGAAAATATCAGGTTTTTGTAAATATTTTGACCTATTTTACCTCAAGGACTCGATAGTACACTTTACCTTACTTGTGCAGCAATAGGTGATGGATGTGTAAGTTTTAACCCCGTACAGAAATTACCTGCATACAAATTCTAAAACATGGAAAATAAATAATGCGAGAGCATAACACATAAAACAAATATACACATAGATTTTCCCGTGGATCCCAAAATTGGGACTACCAACTTGATTTTTCATTATGTTCCTTTCAATGTTACAATACATATTTATACATGTTGAAGCATCCAATACCTTGGATTGAAAACCATCGCATCCAAAACCATGGACTGAAAACCATCGCGTCTAAAACCATGTGCAAAAATTATGCACAAAACCATAGTTAGGTCTGCCCAACCTAATATAGGGTCCAAAAAAATAATATCCTGGGGCGCTGCCCCAGACCCCATAGAGGGGGAATACCCACCCCCCTCAAACCCCTTAGTTCACTACGTGGCAGAGTCATGGAAAGAATATAACACAACCCAACATGATGTTTGACAATGATGATGAGTCACGTTTCAACTCTTTTCTCAACTCGTTAAAATCATATGAAAAGATTGTCGAGTATTTTTTTTCCCTTTTTGACTCGTTAAAGAGAATAAAAACAAGGGGTTCGCTTTTAGCTCTTTTCCGACCATTTAAAAGCGAAAAGATGGCTGAGCCCTTGTCGTTTCGAACTCGTTAACGAATGTGAAACGTTGTGTGCCCACTATAAGTTTACACCTTTTTTGGGCTCGGAGGCACTATTTATGAAAAATGTACTCCTTGACTGAAATAGTCAAGCGGTTCTCTCAAGTATTGTTTTCTACCTTTTTGGGCTTGAGAGACACAAATGTATGAAAAGGGACCATGTGGAGTTTTCTTTTACGTGTCTTTTTCAAACTCTTTATTCATGAAAAAGATACCGAGTTACACCTTTGTTGGGCTCGTTAAACTTACTAGGTCAGATTCGTCCAAAGGATGAACTTACAGTGCAAGCATATGCTATCCCCTTCAAGCTTGTGATTAAAAAATAATTGGGGTACCTGCCAGGAATGGTAGGGGGAAATTTGGAAATCTATCGGTCATGTCAGCATCTCTCTTAAACATGACACTCTTTGCTTCGTGTCGGGTTGGGACACCCTCCTTTTCATCGTTGACCTTCCTGGGTTTGGGCCGTTCATTTTTTCCTTCCATTTGATCTCTGCCATGTCATCATGACCACCAATCCTATGGATCCAAAAGCTACCAAACTTCCAGTTGTGTCGCCAATATGTTCAAGAGCTGTCCTTCTGCAGTTACACTTACCTCTGATTCTCTGCATCATCTAAAATCATTTTGCATCCTCTCATCTTGTGTCAATGATGTGGGATTCATTATGGCCCTCCTTCGACACGGTCGCTTTCCGTTGACTTCAACTCATTATCTGGGAAGTTAACCAAGAGACTCCTTTCCGGTACCTTAGAGCTTACATGCCCTAATGATAAATTTTTGCACTCGATGACAAGTTCACATCATGGGCTTTCGATCGAGTGATTTCACGGGTGTTCAACTTCAGTTCCTCTATTCACATTTCGTGGATTATGTTGATAGTACCTTGAGGACCATTTTAATTATTGATGGTTTCTCTCGCTCTTGTTAACAATTTACATCATTGAATGGTAATAAAGTGACTTTCTAGTATGTTCAACGTCAACACATCTATTCACATTCTAGGATCTATACTTTGATCGGGTTGTGTTGGAGCACAAGACCCTGGACTCAGATCACAAAAAGTCCAAGTTGCAAAGTGATGTGACATGGTTATGATGATGTGCATGTCTCTTTCAGATGGATGGTTGCGACCAGACCATGAGTTCTCATATGTGATCCTTCTCATTATTGGATGGCTGCGACCATAACTTGGTTTCATTATGATCCTATTTGATGGATGGTTGTGCCCATACCTGGATCCATTTACATGAACATTCTCTAGATGGTTGCGTCCATGCCATGATTCATGTATCATTTGACAGAGATCTCAATTTATGTATATGTATCTATACTTGCTTGCAGGTTTTCCGATGGTAGACCGGTTCCCCGCATTTATTTATAAAGCATTTCATCCCTTACTCCAGCTCGGCCTTCAAGCTTTATGGGGCATTTGTTACACAACATTTTATCACTGTATCTGTACTCCTCGTTCCTTGATCCTGGAGGACCTCTATAGTGAACCCCGCATGCTTTGTCTTCATGAAGAAACTCCCATTGTGCCCCTCTTCATGAGCAGATAAATTCTCTTTTGCACCATTTCCCCTAAAACTTTTGTTTTGCCCAATTTACAAGATCGACACTAATGGCCTTTGTCTTCCTCGCATTGATGTGCAGAGATTAGCACTACTCCTCGCGCCAACTAGAGTGACTGAGCTGTGTTCCAATCGCACTGGTCCTGTTTTGGAAAGTCTTTTTTAAATTAGGAGCTGAAGCTTCCAACTCTAGAAGCTTCATAACGGAAGTTTGGTAAATGGTTTGGCCGGATGGGATTGAGGATGATAGTTTGGGCCCCTTTCCCCTTTAATGATGGAACTACTTCAAGGGATAAGACCTTCTCCCATGAGAAGAGGATCCATCTCCCATCCATTTTTCCTATATAAACCTCCCTTCTTCCCAAGCACAAGCTAGTCTTGATGTTGGTGTGTTTATGCTATTTTGGTTTGGAGTAGACAACAAGCTATTACTAGTTGTAGCTATCTAGTTGTATGAGGAAGAAGTGTGATTTGGTTTGGAGTGAAGCCTAAAGGGAAGAGCCTTAAAACTATTGTTGATTGAGGCCATCATGGAATGCTAGTAGAAGTGTGTGGGAACCTGGCCTTGTCAGGGGAGGATTGCAACGTCAAGACGAATGGTTGTAATCTCTCTTTGATATTAATATATGCAACTATCGATTGATTTCCTACATGTTTTGTAATATTACATATTCATGGTTTAATGTTTCTTGACTTGTTAAGTAGGTTGAATTGCAATTTGTCTATTATCATGTTTGTTGTCTGTTGTTGTTTACTTGTTTCAGGTGCTTGAAGAAGGAAGTGAGAGATAGATGAAACAAGCAAGGACATCACCAAACAAGATAAGTGGACCAAGAGGTAGGCCCTCTTGATTGGTTCTAGCCTAAGGAAATCTTCCATAGAATGTATCTATTGTGGCTAGACCCATCAGCGGGCTAGAGGAATTCGTTCGTGTCTGCACTTATAATTTTACTTCACCACACTTGTGCCCAAATCTATGAAAAAAGTTTATGTCGTGAATTCATCCTACAATGGGGAAGATATCACTTAATCAAGGTCCCAATTCGACCCCTTTTCATTTGGCATGGCAATACTCAACAGAATATAGGCCCAGTTACCTATACTATTGTAACCTAAAGAAATGATAAAAAACTAATATAAACTAGGGAAAATATGACATAAAATGCCTACAAGAAAAGATTACCTAATTTATACAAATTGTTTTTGTTTTAGATGGTCTTGTGTAATCTAATCAATAGGGCTAAGGGAAAAATTACCCAAGTGCAGTCCTTTAAGAGTTCTGCAATTGTTTGGGGTAGTAACCTTCCTTGCTAATATGTGGGCTCAGTCAGCCACTTGAGAAATTTATGCTCTTGTTAAGAGAGATTTTAACACACACACATAATTTATTTGCATGCAATGCATAATTTAATTTTATAGAAAAAATGAAGCTATCTAGAATTGAGAGAAAGTCTCAAAACTATCATTTGAATATTAGAAAGTGAAAAATTAATATATTTAAAGGTTCTAAATTATTCTGAATTCTCCAAATAACTCAATGAATCATTACATATTTCGTTTCAAAAGAAAGGAAGTATAAACACGTTATAACACTCTATTTCAGGGAGTGGTTTATTGAATGAAAGGTTATGAAAATGGAAACCTGAAATGCATATAAGAAAATTATAAAAACATACAATACTCCGTGCACAAAGATATCCACTAAATCAATTCCCACGTCTTCAAAATATCAACTCCAATCCTGATTAAATTACTTGTCTGATTGCAGTTCAAATGATTTCCAGCCTCTTCTCCCACGAAGAGAGTTGTACACATAAAAAAAATACAATGAGAGATAATATTTGTTTCTGAAAGATGGAAAAATCCTTGTATCTTATGAGAGGATTTTCTTGCACATAAAAAGGAAACAAAACTATCTCGTTGATCTAAATTTGGATGATCTTCTTACTATGTTTGTTGCTAATTTTCCTCCATCGAATGTGATAATTGACCTGTATCTTTTGTTGATTGAGAGGGATTTGTTTCCATTTCTTTCTCTTTGATGCATTTGGAACACTAGTTGTATTTCTAAGGTATATGAGGTAAATTAATAGGGATGAGATTCTTCAGGTTAATTTGCATTGACCAACACATTTCTCAATATACCTTTTATTGTGCTTGTATTTGGAAGAGAACTTGGAAACTAAATGTTGGATTTAGAGACGTCTAATTACAATAATTAGGTTGGACATGCGTGCATTATGATTATGATATCAAATACTGTCAGCAAGATTACATTTATGTAATGATTAAATATGCCAAATAATGTGATTAATTAAGTTATGGCATTAAACGTATTTAAATAAGGATTTGGATACAAATACATATAGAATAATGTTAATCAATTATAATTGTTAATGGACCGATTATAATTGATTGAAATAATAGCAGTAATAAATTTCTTGACAGCTAAATTCCGGTTGTCCAGATTTCTTGACAGCTAAATTTCGGCTGTCCAGATTTCTTGACAGCTAAATTTCAGCTGTCCAGATTTCTTGACAGCCAAATTCCGGCTGCCCTAGGATTGGGACTGCTATAAAAGGGCTGAGTCTCCAAGGCTTGCAATCACTCAGAAAATTGTCTGCTCCATTGAAGACTTGATACTCTATCAAGGATAGCCAGAGAAAAGGATTGCAAGCTCTTGGAAGGATTCAAGAGCCAACAACTAAAGTCAAGACCAGGAGCTTTAGAGGATGGAAAGTAAGTTCCTCTGTGCATTATTTTCAATTTCTTACAAAGGAGTAGATCTTGGTTAGGGTTTAAAGTAATTAGGAAAACCCATAAATTAAATCTAACAATTGGTATCAGAGCTAGGTTATGTAAGAATTGTAGTTTATTTCGTTTTTTAATGATCTTTGCGCTCTGTGAGGACGGGGTTTTGACTGTGACTGTGCCCAAGGTTCCTCGAAATTCGTAAAATTGCATCATTACAAACTGTGCAGGTTTGTTTGAATTCTTTACATTAAAATTCTTTCTGGATTGAAATCCTGTTTATGGCGTCTGTCTCATTTTTTAAGTTTGCGTTTGTCTCATGGAAACTGTGGTAATGGTGCTCTGTTTCATGTTAAACCCGGAAGTTGATTTGCGATATTCTGCACAAAACCCATATCGCCTAATTTTAAAAGTTTTCTCTTTTCAAAATATTTTTTTCTAATGGAACAAAGCGAAAGACTCAAATTCACATTTGAGATACTGGTAAAATGTTTTAGTTCTCAATGTGTATACATTTTTTCTTCTTCCGTGGTTATGGACTTTTTCTACGAGATGGGTAGGAGCTATTCTTCATTTTTTATATTTTCAATTACAAAACTTAACTCAAAAATCCGAAGAGAATTGAAAATATTAAAAAAATTGAATCTCTGATCTCTCCATAACAAATACTCACCCATTAAAATAATCCTTTAAATTATAGGGCCTGCAATGGTAAACATTTAGTTTCAATTTAAATGAGAGTGCCGGCCATTGTGAACATTTAGTTTCAATTTAAATGAGACTACCGGCAATTCTGCACATTTTGTTTCAATTATCCGTGCTGGTACTGCTGCCCTCAAGAAATGATCTGCATGAAAAATGTCAGTTTCGTGTCTTTTTTATCTCTTTGGTATCTTCTTTGGAAATCTCCAATTAAACTAATCAGATTTGCAGGCAATTGTGAACCTTTTGTTTCTATTATTGGTGCTCGTACCGCTGCCATCAAGAAATGATCTCCATGAGAAATGTCAGTTTCATGTCTTTTTTGATCTCAAAACATTGACAGCTTTGATATCTTCTTTTGTAGGCAGCCATATTTGCTGTATATGATTCATAAGATATACACTTCCTAATTATTGTTAAATTTAAAAAAAACGTTGATTGTCTCTGTAATGGAGTAATTGAATTACAGACAGATTGTGTGTATGCCTGGAATTATTGATTGATTTGATGAATCTGCAATATGAGGAAGGTTTAAGACAATTCGAAACAATTATGAAATTGGTTGAAAAAAAAGATTATTTTACCATCTTACCAGACCTTAGAAGTAATTGTGAGTAATTATAGTAATTATAATTTAGGTTATAATAACTATAATTACTATATATATTGTGCTATATTTATGGCATAAAATTTGTATTAACGTTAATTACTGATATAATACCAAATTCGGATTTTATCACAATAATGCTAATTATGGCATAAAACTTGTATTAACGTTAATTATTGATATAAAAAAATTCGAATTTTATCACAATGATGCTAATCATGGCAACCATAAAATTGTTTAGTATTCTCTAAATAAATTATTGAAGCATTTCTAAAAGGTAATGATTGTAGAAATTGCTAAAGTTTTACTAATTTTGGAATCTAACTAAAGGCGTTTTTTAAGGATACATGTATTGTTTTTCGCATGAGTCAAGCATTGATGTTCGCAAACAAACCGCTCTCTGTAAGACGATTGCAAGGGTGACTCATGACAAGTTGAATTGACGTGCTGGCAATGGACGTGGGTGTTAGCTTTCCCAAAGGAGGGTTGGTGCCTGCTAAGTTGTTTGGTGCATAAGGGTAGTGTATGAAAATTAGTTGCAACACACATGGAGTAGCGGTGGTCGTTAGTTCATGGATATGTTAGTCTGACCCAAAGGTAGATTGAAAAAAAGGTTGCATGTTTGTACTTTATTCACTACACCAAAGTGCCTGAAAGTAATGATTGCACCCAAAGGTGTTTCATTATTGAATGGTGTTTTGGCTAAAGTTTTAATGGAGCAAATAGTTTTACACATGCCTTTAGATAGATTTTAGAATTATGATTAAGAATCAAATCGTGACACATCGTATCTAAATTATTTCCTTGTTCTTGAATTTTTTCAGATCTAAACATAATGTCAAGTCTAAGTCAGATTAAGCCCCTCATGGGGAACAATTTCAAACAGTGGGAGGAAAAGCTGAAATTAGTCTTAGGGATCATGCAATTGGACACAACACTGAGATCTGATCGCCCCAAGCCTAATAAAGAGAGTGAGGAAACTCCTCAAGAGAATGCTGACATTGCTAGATGGGAGCATTCGGATCGCATGTGCATAATGGTGATGAAGCAAACGATCCATGAGACTTTTTGAGGCATCATACCTGATACAGAGGCAAGCGCTATTAAATACCTTAAGGCCCTTGAAGAAAAATTCACAAAGAGTAAAAAGACTGAAGTTAGTACACTCTTTGTGAAGTTGGCAACAATTAAATACAAGGGAAAAGAAGGGGTTAGAGAGCATGTCATTGAGATGACAAGACTGCAACATGCCTTGAAAGGGCATAATTATGACATCTCTGATGAGGTTCTCATTGAGTTCATTTTTTTGTCGCTCCCGTCTAACTTTAGTCAATTCAAGATGACTTATAATTGTCAAAGAGAGACGTGGACACTACCTGAGTTTGAGGCTCAGTTGGTGCAGGAGGAAGAGAGACAGAAAATGACTAAGGGAGGAAGTGCTCATGTAGTAACATATAATCCTAAGGGTAAAGGCAAGAAGCGCAAGTTTACTACCAAGGAAAAGGGACCTACCAAGGTAGCTGCAAACAATGCCGCGCAGAAAAGCAAAAGGGAAGATACTTCTGCGAAAGAAGAAGAAAAGAACTGTTTTTTCTACAAAGCGCCAGGACATACAAATAAATTCTGCACCAACTATCATGCATGGTTGGCAAAGAAAGGTATGTCTCTTGCTTTAGTTTGTTCTAAAGTTAATTTAAGTTCTGTATCTAGATATACCTGGTGGATAGATTCAGGTGCAACGACTAACATTAGTATGTC
>APFE031397938.1:67984-83875 GCA_000404065.3 Pinus taeda | reverse complement strand
AACAACAATCATCAACTGTTCTACCAGAACAGCAGTTTTGACTGCCTCACAAATCCGCAGTTAAACTTCAGTTGGACAACCGAGCTCCTAGAATCAAGGCTACTTGGCGGATCATCACTTTTTTGTATAAATATGGAGGCCTTAGCCTTAGATAGGTTGTTGAATCTCTTGGGTTATCATACCATTTTGGAAGCAGTCCAGTTTTGTTTTCTTTTGCTGTAAGCCAGTTTGGCATGACGTTGAATTATGAATAAAGAGGACAGTTTGCGATTGATTCCTGAGTTTTATTAGGAGACTATAGCTCTCAGGTTAGGGCCCAACCTGAGAGCCATAGATCCCCTCTGTTGTAGTATTGTTTCTATTTCATTTCCAGCATTTTAAGTTTCATTTACGCATGCAATTCGAATGGCAGTCTTGTAATCTGATTTTCTTATGAGTTAGATCGATTTTGCTTATGGTACAATTACTTCCACTTGCTTAGCGTAGCAGAGGATACATAACATCCATTGCAGCTCCAGGAAAAACGGTTGTTAAGGCTCACTGCCATCTCGTTTGAAGATTGGGGTGCAGTCCAGAGCAGACCACCAAAAACACGCATGATCTTGTTTGATACAGTTATGATTTGGATTTAGATGCTTCCTTGTCATTTACACGTACCACACAGTGGACAAGATGATTCGCTCTCTGGTGGACAGGATGATTTGCTCTCTTGCGGGACAGGATGATTCGCTCTCCTGTGGACAGGATGATTAGTTCTCTTGTCGAGGCATCCTACCCATGCAGTATGGGACTCATGGGAAGTACCTCTCATTCTGATCAATGAGCAGGGAAATGAGGATAGGGACCATAGTAGTACCGATGGACGCATCGTTGTATCTACCGTACTCCCTATGCTAGGATGACCTTCATTGATCTGGGATCAATGATACTGGTCTAGGACCAATGAGAGTGCTACACACTCTGAGACTGGCTTCGGGTCAGTGGAGGATGGTATGATACATCCTCAATCAGTTCTTCTTCTTCATAATTCAAGCAAAGCAAAGCAGAGCAGAGCAAGAAGGGTCAAGCCATACAGAGCAGTGCATTTGATGGATGGACAACAGTGACGGTCTGACGGATTGCAGATGAAGTTCTCCCTAGTTGAGAAGGAGTGTTAAAATTGGCAACTAGGGCCAAACGTCATGCGGGTCACCGTATTCATGGTTGATTATATTTTTCTTGGATTCCTCTCGTCAAGAGGTGTAGGATTGATCTAAAGATCATCCGATTCCGATAAGTATTTATGGAGATATGAATTTATTTATATTATGGACTAATTGTCAAAGTCGGCCAGCAACTTATGTAGGCTCAGAAGCCCAACAGTCGCATCTATTCTACCCCAACGTTTTGCATATAAATACAAGGAGTATTCTCCTCATTTGCACACTTCACTCTCATCACATCTCTCTCTCTCTCCTGCGCAGAAAAGAGTCTCTTCTCTCTCCTGCACAGAAAGGACTCTTCTTTCACACTTGTGGAAGGAAGGACGCAGATTATAGGGTTGCAACTACAGATCGGATGTTTGACCAGCATTGACCATCATTCTTGCTCTCTGGACTGCGCAGTATGTGAACCTAACTCTCCTTGGAAGGCCGCATTTTTTGGTGAAGGAATCAAGGTGATCCGATGTTTGGTTTGCAAGATATTGATTGCCCTAGTTTAGGGTTGATCTAGGGTTTGCTGCTGCTGATGTAAATCAGATTTTTGTACTATTTCTCTCTACTGAATTATTGAAGGCAAAAGAAGATTTGATCAAAGGGTTTCCCTATATTGGGGTTTGTCCCTGGCTAGCCGCCACATCTTGTGTCTCTTGTCTTGGCTTGTTTTCTGTCGATCGTTTAATGTTCTATCTGCACTTAATGTACATGTGATTGCTAATCTATGGATAATAATAAGAAAGAAAAGTAAATTGCTCTAAGCATAGAACATACCATAACTTAACAAGTGCTAACATGAGCCGGGGAAGGAGAAATGGACCATCCTATAGCCTTCGCAAGTAGGAAGTTATAGAAGGGTGAGAAAAATTATTCAATAATTGAGCGCGAAGGGTTGGCCATGGTGTACGTGCTGCAAAAATTCAGGCATTATCTATTAGGACACTTCAAGATGTACACAGATCATTCTGCCTTGAAGTACCTGGTCAACAAGCCTGTGTTTGGGGGCGGAGGTCTGCAGATGGCTGCTATTATTTCAGGAGTATGACTTTGATGACATTGCGAAGCCGGGGAGGTTAAATGTCGGACCTGACCATCTATGGCGAATCAAAACAGGAGAAGAACCTAATAATTTGGAGGAAGGGTTGTCAGATGCGTAGCTCTTTGCAGTGCGCGTAGCAGATGACTATTTTGCAGACATTATTCACTTCTTGACTGCGGGGATGGCACCGAAAGGATATACAAGTCAGTAGAAGAAGGAATTAGTAGTGCATGCAACCGATTTTTCAGCTATTGCGGGACATTTGTATAAAATGTGTGCAGATGAAATATTGCAAAGATATGTGCTAGACTTTGAGAGGGACAACATTCTCGTTGAAGCTCATGGTGGAGCTGCAGGAGGCCATTATGCAGGAAAAGCAACTACACAAAAGATTTTGCGCGCAGGTCTATGGTGGCCAACACTGCACAAGGATTCCAAGGCATATTGTAAGGCATGCGATGCATATCAAAGAACTGGCAGACCATCGCGAAGGGATGAGTTACCACTACATCCTCAGGTATCTTTGCAGCCCTTTGAAAAGTGGGTGATTGATTTTCGGTCAATTCAGCCCCCTGGAAAGAAAACGGATGCGCGCTATATTATCACTGCGACAGAATATCTAACTAGATAGGCAGAAGCACGGCCCGTTAAGAATTGTACAGGGGCTATGGCAGCAAAATTCTTGTTTGAGTATATCTTAGCCAGATTTGGATGCCCGAAAGTGTTGATGAGTGACAGGGGTACGCACTTTCTGAACGAAACGATCAGCAAGTTGACTGAGGAATTCCAGGTCTACCATCAGAATAGTACACCATATCACCGGCAGGCAAACAAAACTATTGAAGCCTTCAACAAGATTTTGGATAATGTGCTGACGAAGATCTGCAGCGCACAGCGGAATGACTGGGATGTGCGTGTACCTGCAGTACTCTAGGCTTATAGGACTACTTGTAAGAAGCTGACAGGGCAAACGTCGTTCAAATTAGTATATGGGGTCGAAGTCGTAATGTCGACACCCACAGAGTGACTCGAGGGCGAGTCACGATCTTTGTGTTGGGGGCCCGTTGGGATGGGGTCCCCTGGGTTAGTTAGGGGTTAAGATAACCCAAATTTTGGTACAATTTTGTAAATAATGTAAAGTCTCTGCGATTTGTGGATCGGAGTGTGTAGAGGATTAGGAGTCAAAGGGGGCTTAGCCCCTTGTTTTGGATACATTTTGAGTCGGTTTTTGAGATTCACCCATGGTACGTGAACCATGGCATTGTATGAAAGAAGTATATAAATAGTGAGCCTTGGCGAAAAGAAGAGGTAACTAGAAGTGGATCTGAGATAAGAAATTGGGTTGACTGAAGAAGCTAGGGCAGGAAGGCTCTGATCCCTGCGCTTAATAGAGAAGGAAAGGCTCCACCGCTGAGTGCACGGAGGCCTAGGTAGAGTCCGCAATTAAGTGCGCAGACTCCTGCAACTATGTGCGCAGGGCAGTTTTGAATCTGTAATTTGTGAATTGAGATCAATAAAGTCATGTTCTTGAAAAATTATTGAATATTTTTGTTCATGTTTATTTATGTTATATGTCGTTGATTAATGAATTGTTTTATGAAATATTGATTGAATGCTACGCGATTCTCTTGAATAAGACTTAATAATGTACGCAATGCATGTTTAAATACTTTCGCGAAGACTCGGGTGACTCCTCTTATGTTTATTAACGACTTAACTAAATCTGGAAGAACACTAATCTAGAATTCGTTTCTAATGCGCGTAAGTAGTTAAATCGACTGTTGAAAGTCCGCGAGGACTGATCGTAGACCTTCATGAAGGTTTGAAGGTTGTTTTAACAAAGTTGCTAACGTGCCCTAAGAATTTATCGATCTGCACGAAGGTAGATCCAAGGCTTTGGAAGACATCACACTAGTCTCTGGATGCAGAAACTTGGTTCTTGCATCCCCCATACTGCTTCGGGTGACACTGCAGCCTGTGCTACGCGGGTTATTGCCGAAAGGGCCAATAGTGTAGGGTTTTGTTGGTTGGCGCAACTAACTTCAAACCTGGGTCAGGATCCCCTAAGCCAACATGGTGATAAGGGTGATCAGCAGATAGAGGAGGCACTTGTTCAGGCATTGCTGGAGGACAAGCGGTTTTTGGTGCATTGGAGGAATTTGCCAGATGAGAATGCCACTTGGGACGGTGAACACATACGTGAGCATCTAGTGTAGAAGTTGCTTGGGGACGAGCAACATTTGGAGGGGGGGGACTGTAATGTCCCTTCCAAAATTAAATTGTTACAGGTTTATTTATTCCACAATTCTGACAATTTTGGAGGCCATGTGACCCATGTGATTTTTGGAAAAGGCTTAGCTAGGAAAAAGGGGCCGAAATGTTTTGTTGGCATAGCGTGGGGGTCGCCACCCACGTGAGAAAATACACACCACATTAGAGGGAAGTTCGAGTGAATAAGGAGGGAAAGTCGAATTGCTAGTTGGAAGGGGCCCACATGGAAAAGAGGCCCATGAATTATAAATAGAGGAGGCTCAGCCTCATTTGGTATCTTTTTGACATATTGGACTCAACCTTAGTTGCTCGAGTTACTTAGCCGAGTTACTGTGTTGTTTAGCACACGAGTGTCTTTGAGCGGAGATCTCAACCCTTGCTTCGATGGACTTCGAGTGCCACCCTAGGAAGGCAATCTGTACTACCTTGGAGGAGAGTCGGTGGAGTTTCACAGTCACATCGTTCAAAATTTATCTCAGCCAGTGCGTGTTTCTGGAGGACGCAAAAGGGGAACACGCCAATGTTGCTTGTGAGTTCATCCGGGCAGCAACTGTCGGGGGAGTTTGGGCACTGGAGCTATAGTGGAGGATCAACCTCTCGGGAGAGTTTTGGAGCAAGAGGTTGCTACATTGGAGCAGTTCGATTTACAGTCACTTGGGCCTGTGCAGAGAGCCATCATTGGGCTCACATGGGAGTTGGAGGAAGGAATTGTAGAGCTAGAGCTAGTTGGGAGAAGTAGATCATTTGGAGGGCCATTTGAGGAGGATTGTTTGAGTTGGGAGAGCAGAGATTGACAGGATCAATCACAGCAACAGAATTCGAAATTGGACGAGGGCCAAGCTGTGAAGGGTCAATTTTTGAAGGTTGGAACCAAGGGAAACCCTTTCTGGGTTTTTTTGGGTTTTGGGAAAAGGATCACACTCCTAATTTTATAGAATTTTCTGGGCAGATTAAGGGGTCAAACAGGGGTCACAACTCAGCAAACCGCTAGAGGAGCTAAGGGGAATTTGGGCCAAAATTTTGAGGTCAACATTTGGCCAATTCTTTCGTGAGTTATTCTGGGTATTTGCTAGAGAGGTTGAGGTTAATTTCCCGTAATTTTCTGAGCACCGGAGGTGAGGTTTCCAACAGAATTTTGCAGCAAACAGCGCAGTTTCACAAGGGCAGCACAAGGCATCATTGCAACGGTTATTTGTGCCATCTGGGTTTGACATATTATCACCTGGGCTTGATCACGCTTAACGTTATTTTTATGGCATGGGTTTCATGCTCGAGGTCAATTTATTTATAGATCAAGCACACCCATTCTGTGCTTCTAGGGTTTTATCCTATGTTACCGGATCCGTCAAGCCCAGCAGCTGGATCCGCGGATCCCCGGATCAGAGACGGATTCGGATCCGGATCCACGAAGATCCGCCCCGCCCAACATTTGTCTGTGTATAATATGGTTTGACGTCAGCACATATTTTGAAGTTATATCTCAGCGCAGAATCTAGAAAGAAAATGTTAGTGGATGAATAACCCGATATTGGAAAAATCAGCCGTGCGGGAGTTCATTTATCTGTGTGTAATATGTTTTGACGTCAGCACATATTTTCAAATTATAATTCCAGAAAGAAAATGTCCGCAGATGAATAATGCTATATTGGAAAAATCAGCCGTGGGTATAATTAACAAGGGAGTTCATTAATTTCAAAATTATAAACCTACGATTGACCATAGTATAAACTTTATTTCAAAATTATAAGATACGGATGTTGTGATATTCTAATTAAATTATATGTTTATTTTAAAAGTTTGATGAAGTTCTATAAAGTAACTTCATTTATTTAAAATAATAATAACTATTAAATTATATGTTTATTTAAAAAGTTTCATAAAGCAAGTTTATTTAATTTAATATATAATAACTAGTAATATGTTTCAATATTATGATACATTAATTTAATATATTAAATTAATAAATTATTTTTTCATCTGAAATTAAAAATTATTTTTAAAAATATTATATAGAAGTTTTATATTTCAAATTTTAAACAGAAATTATAATTTTTATATTTTATACAAATTTTAATTAATATTTATAAATATATATTAATTCTGATACTATTTTACCTAATATATCTAATATATCTTTTATAGGTACTATATATAAGAACTATATATTTTAAAAATTAATATATGTTTTTATTTTATTTTTATATAAATTTAATTTTTAAAAATTATAAAATATTTTATATTGTTTGTACTTGCCGTATCCGGATCCTGGTTTTTCAAAAAACTGGTGGATCCGTATCCGAATCCGGATCCGAATCCTGGTAACTTAGGTTTTATCATAGAGAAAAAAGTCAAAAGAGACTGTCATATGTACTAGACCCCATTGGCCATCTTGTAACAAGTCAAAACAAATTATTTGCGTCAACATTATGTCAAAACTCCCTCCAAGACCAAGTTGGCCTGCAAGAGGATGAAGTTGGCCTCATTAATGGCAATTCAAGCCTCATGGAAAGGTATATATAAGTGCATTCGACCTCATTTGAAGAAGTGCATCCAAGGCAATCCGATCACAAGAAGGAAGAAGCAAGAAGACAAGACAAAATGGACAAAGAACAAGGAGAAGCGAAGAAGTTAGGAGAGAAAAAAATCAAAGTTTTGGGCCTCTCTATCTCACACATGCGAAGGAGAAATTAGGGTTTTACAGCATCAAGGACGAAATTTCAGATCTCCAAGGAAGACCGAAATCTATGGTCAAAGTGCAAGACATATCATCCATTTGTCTAAGGAAGAAGAAGCAATTCAAGCGAAGAAGAAAGAAGGTCAAAACTAGCATCTCTCCCCCACACATGCGGATCTGCAGCGACTGCAGGAGGGGCCGAAAATTGCAGACCTGCAGTAAAGGCCGAAGTTATTGCTGGGAGTCAAAGTTTCTGGAAAGTCAAAGTTTGTTGCTAGAAGTTGTGCAAGGAAAGCTCATCAAGAAGGAAGGTTGACTTGGTCTTGGAAGGGTCTTTGCTTTTGAGTCTAAAGGTCTTGGAATTCATCACTTGAAGATTCTATAAGAAGAGAAGAATTCTTGTAGTTTTTCCTCTCTAAGAGGGGTTTTGTCCCTGCCTACCAGCCTATATCCTGTGTCCATTTGTATTATTGATCTTCATAGTTTGGTAGTTGTTTGATGATAAGAACACTATAATAATCAAGAGAAGAAGTTAATTATAAATACTACAACCTGAAGAAAAGAACATCACAAGCAGTTATCAAAGTAAAGAGAAATCACCCTAATCTAGCTGCCATAGATTTCTCAACAACAACTACAGACCTCTCTTATCTATCATATTAGTATATTATAACCCTAAAGTAAGCCATGTTTGACGCAACTCAGTGGATGTTCTCTATGCATATAACACGTACATATGTCATAAAACTCATTTATCTAGTCCCCCTACTTGGTATGATTATTAAAACAATATGGACTGCAACAAGTTAAGAGTCTACAGGCAATCTAGCAAACATAATAGTCATAAATACTCCATTTATGTAGGCATAGTGGGAACAAAACCTCTATGTGCAACCCATGCTAAAAATAAGAAATAAATAATAAAAGTAGAATGTACAAATCCTGCAAAAGTGTAGGCCTAGAGGAGGCCTGTACAGTGGGGTTTAAGCAATGTTGTTAAAAGCGCGAGCGGGATTAAATCGGCGTGGGGAATGAAGCAGAAAAAAGCGGAAAAATCGGGAAAAAAGCGGGAAAAAATCGTTTGGTACAAAAATATTCATTTTTTTCATTTTTTTTTCAATTTTTCATTAAAAATCGCGCTGCCTCGCCAGCCCGAGCTTTTTTCCCAAAAAAGCGGGCTTTTTTCGAAAAAAGCACGCTTTTTTCAAAAAAAAACGCGCTTTTTTTGAAAAAAGCACGCTTTTTTCCCAAAAAAGCGGCAAAAAAGTTTTATCCCGCTTTTTTCCTATAAAAAGCGCGATTAAATCGGCCTAGGGAAAAACTCGCGATTTTTTGAGAAAAGAGGGATTTAATCGCGCTTTTAACAACACTGGGTTTAAGTGCCATAGGCTGCTCAATAAAGTAAAATTAAGGACCAGGAGAGATCCAAAAAAAAAGAGTTTAGATGAGGGACACAAAATATATAAATGAAAAGTAGCAAGTTCCTTGTCATCCCAATGTCTGAGGGGCACCCTCAAGCAGCAGGGTACCGGGTTTATCTTCAATGGAAAAACTGACTCTGAGGTGTATGGAACTAATGAGGTTAAGACTGAATCTGCAGCAGTATCTGTCATAACAATCAAGTCAACAGAAGAAGGGAAGAGGCTGGTAATGTGCTGGCCGAACCGCTTACCGTCAGGTTATGGTCAACTACTACACCCTTCACATCCTAGTCCTACACATGGGGAAAACACAGCCAAAACTTAAAATGTGATAACTTTTTCAAATGACACCCGTTGCATATGTTGGCCCAGAATTTTGATGCCATAAATCACCTACACAAAGCATATATACCGTAATTTGTACAAGTTTGTTCAAATTCTGCAAAATGGAAAGGCAATAGGTATGTGTGCTTTGCATTAACAGAAATGAACTAGATTCAAAACAAACTAAACTTGACATACATATAAGGAATTAAGATTACTATATATTATCTTATTGTCATCATACAATAGCAATCAGATCAGAAAATAATTTCACGGTCAAACCAGTGTACATTGTCTATCATAATGCACGTATGGAGCAAGCAGGAAACCATTACTCTACAGCAAACAGAGATCAAAAGTAACAAAGATTGCACACATAGCTTTCAAGTAGAGAAATGGTGAGATTGGGCTTTTCAGTACCTTGTGTCTCCTCTTCATGGGTTCCAAGACCTTTTTCATGTAGCTTTCAATTGACCATTTACTTATGGATGGCTTAATCCGGGTCATATCTGATGGTTTGGCAAGGTAGCCATAAATTGTCCGCTTTCCATCATCTTCTACAAGGCCCTTTCTGTTCAATTGTTCCATATCATGCTCATTGACTAGTGAGGATCTTGGTCTCACTCTATCCCAGTCCTCTCTCCCTCTCCCAGCACGTTGCAGACATTGACTGAGAGTATCTGCATTCATGTATCCTGAATCATTTGCTTCAAAAACCACTACGGCAGTACCACAATGACCAAAGCGGTTATATATTGCACTCACTTTCTTATATTCAAGATCCTTGATTAATTTCAAGCAACTCTTGATCTCATTATTCTTAAGACCATCCCACAGATTCCTAGTCTTGTCAAACCCAGTTCTTATATTTTCAATGAT
Source organism: Pinus taeda (assembly GCA_000404065.3). Classification (NCBI taxonomy): domain Eukaryota; kingdom Viridiplantae; phylum Streptophyta; class Pinopsida; order Pinales; family Pinaceae; genus Pinus; species Pinus taeda. The sequence continues at coordinate 74,071 of APFE031397938.1, read as the reverse complement.
TACAACTGGAGGCCAAACAATATGATGTTCTTCTGCAGTTGAACTGATCCAGTCTTTAAGAGTTCCACGCATATTTCGAGTTTCATATCCATCTTTGTTGAGATCATTTGCATCTTTTCTTCTAACAGCTGAATCATTAAAACTCTGTTTTGTCTCTCTAGGAGTTCCACGCATATTTCTAGTTTCATATCCATCTTTGTTGAGATCATTTGCATCTTTTCTTCTAACAGCAGAATCATTAAAACTTTGTTTTGTCCCGATTTGCTCAGATGACCTACCCTGAGAAAAAGTGAACTCTGCAGTTGCCTCTCTAGCTTTCCTGGGTTTACTTGTGTCTCTTTGAATATGGTCAAGATCATCATACCTCCGTCTTTTCCAGCTTTGATGGGGTTGTACATCCTCTCGCATAATGACATGTTCACTTTTGTTTCTATCTTTGCATAAGATTGCATCTCTTTGACTATGACTTGAATCACCACGTGCTCTTTTAATGTTTCGATGCTGTGGTGCAGCCTCTCTGATATTGGGGGCTGCTGTTTTGTTCCCAGATTTGCTCAGATTATATGTATCTTTACTTGTACGATCTCCATAACCAAAGCTTTCTTTCATGTTTTGCTGTGCTGTTTCACCTCCTTGAATTGTATGATCTATAATATCTTTTCCATCGTTGTTAATATCAATTGCAGTTTTTTGGCCATGATTTGGATCATCTGACCGACATTCCCAACTCTGCTCAACTAGTTCACCTTCTTCTAATTCAATTTGATTGCTGAATCTTTCCTCCATCAGTCAAACCAAATAAAGCATTTATCATCTCCCACTAACTGAACATATAGATGAACTGCAAATGAGTAGAATTTATCAGTATTAAAACACAAAATATAACTCCAACAAAGAAAAAATCAAATATATTCAAAACAGGCTGGAATCAGAGCATCATGCAACACAAGTTTCTTCATTGCAGAAAGCAACATATTCAAAAAAATTACCAGTATAGCTGACATACAACACCCATCACTGGCTGTACAGTTCCATACAGCATCAGCAAGTTTTGACATTTATGGCTGGTTCAGGTATGCAACCAGCCTTTTCTGGTTCGGAACCCTTCCATTGGACTGATACGGCACTACATACTTGGCAATTGTCATCGCCATTCCTATTTGCAGTCTAGATACCAACATAGGAGAGTAAGCTTGGGTTATCAGCCTCTAGGAGCAAATACTCCCTCGATTTCTCTTGCTTGCATGAACTCTACATGGACATTAGAAAAAGGAGACTAACTTACCATGGAACATGAAATGAACCCATCCAAAGTATCAAGAGAAGGTATATATGCTTGGAGTTTTGGTTGGTGACTGTTACACCTCATATTCTATGAGGTTCCACATTTATGGAGTTTGCAGCTGGTACCCTTGGAGCTGTTTTGATGGATTGGGGATACACACTATCTTTCTTTGCTTGGAGATACTACTTGGTAGAGTCAGTGTTCTCAATTGGAGAGGACTCACTCTTCTTTGGTGGATGGTTCTGTTAAATGGTCTCCTCATGGTTCTGAATGCTATTTTCATGCCTTTGGATCACTCCCTTGGCATACAGATGCTTGCTATTTCGTGTGTTATCTTCTTGGAACACCCTAGTGACTGTGCATGATGGTGTTATATTGTTTGTATGTCACTAGGAGGGGGTGTTCTACATGGTCCTTCTTCAACTGGGGAGTGGGATGGGCAGGGCAAGGGGAAGGCCATATTTTATGACTGGATGAGTTAGCACGCACTTATGTCTCACTCTCCAATGATGTTGATGTGGTGGTGTGATGCATGTTGCCTTGGCATGATTTTCCTAAGTGATATAACATTGAGATATCACCAAGGGGACTATGTTCGATGATGTTAGACTTTAGTACCATGTTGATATACTTTTTCCTAAGTTTTTGTTAGATGGAAGGGTACAACATATATGCCCTTGATGATTTAGCCTTTTCCTAAGGTCGGATGATGTATTTGAGGTATTAGCCCATTGATGGTGGTGCACCTTAGGTTCAAGCCTAGGAAGAGGTTTTATTTTGTTGTTATCATGTGGAGCTTTGCTAGGAGCTATAATTTTTATTTATGTGCTACAACACTTTGATGTAGCGAACACCCTTATTAGCACGTGTTCATCATGATTTAGACATTCAAGGAATATTAGAGGTGGAATATTTTTATATTAAAGCACTAACCTTTGTGCACACATGCTACAGTTGATTAACCATTCAATGGTTAATTTAATCATTTGTATCTTGGTGAAGGTTAATTACTTGGGCACGCTACCTCACTAGATTGCTTTTATACATGGATGAGGTTATTTGAAGATCAATGGGGTTTTAAAGGGGTGCTCCCCTCTTTGGCACATATTTCAAGCCATGCAAACACCATTATATTATTTTGGAGAATGTCACACTTCTCTAGGTCACATTCATCTTGTGCACATGGTTCTAGGAAAATCAATTAATGGCTTTGGTAAAAACACATGGTTTAGGCACATGCATTGATGAGGATAATCAACATTGGCACAACTCCCTAGGGAACACTCCATATGGAGGATGTTTTATATTTGTTGGTGGGTTGAGGTGGCTCCATTGCAAACACTTCTAAAGCGCACCTCTACTAAGTCCTAGGTGCTTTTTCATCATTATTACATGGTTGTTTCAGCTACAATTGGCATCATTTCAGCTACCTTGGAGATTGCCCTCACCTATTTGACTTGGCATTTATATTATTTTATTAGGTGTTTATGGAGGAGCTTTCTTGAGGGACACACGTGGTTGTTGCATATGTTTAGTTTGTCCTATCTCTATATTTGGACGGTTGTACTTAATAGGTCAAAGCACATTGAGATCAAGTACACTACATCTGAGACATGGTACAGAAGGGAGAAGTGAGCCACCAATACATTTTTATGGACGAGCTGGTTGCTGACATTCTCACAATTCCTCCATCCCATATGAAGTTTATATTCTTCAGGGATAAGCTTGGAGTGGTTGAGAATGCCTCCCTCGTTGAAAGGGAGTGTTGAAGTTGTAGCATCAGAGTAGACATTCTCCCTAGGTCAAGGATAATGACTAGGTGCCATGTAATGTGGCTAGGGAGAATGGCCCAAACACCATCAGGGCCTGGAGTGCTCCCCAGTCAAAAGGTTTTGACCATATTGCAAATGGTTACTTGACTAGTGGGTAGAGAGAGTGCCCTAAAGTATCGAGCAAGCATTTTTCCATTCAAGTGCCATGTGATGACATGGGGGAATGGTGAATTGCCCAAGGTTTCACCATTGTTCAGGAAGAATTGACCTTGTTCGAAGTGATGAATTGGATAGTTGGTGACCCAAGACAAGTTTTATTTTACCCCAGGCAAGGGGTACCTCACCATATCGCCAAAGGGTATTTGGCTAAGTTACCAGGATTCGGATACGGATATGGATACGGATCCAGATCCGGATCCGCTAGTTTTGTGAAAATCTAAGATCCGGATACGGCAAGGATACGTCACGTACAATATATATATATATATATAAACTTTTAAAAAACACCTTAAAGCTAAAAAATCAAATACTCCATGAAACCATCAAACATTTTTAGAACATTGAATGATAAAATCATAAATATGAAGATTAAAACATTGAAATGGTGCATCGTCCCTCATACAAAGTAACAAAAAGGATCATGATTCATAATATCATGAATGATAATAGTAAATACATTTACATATCCTCAAATGGATCTATATCTTCTGCATATTGCAACTCTACATCATGAATAGATGATGGGGGTCTTGGAATGTAGGAAGTTGCATTAGTAGGCTGGACTGGTGGTGGAACAATATCCTCAAGTAGGTTGAGGTGAGTCATGGCATTCAGTGTCAGGTTCAAGTCAGAGATCTCAGGCTCCACATCCCACATCCTGCTCGGACCTTTCTTATACTCTGGTTCAACATGTGATAGAAGACAGAGGTTGGAATGAACATAAACAAGGTCCTCAGCCTTTGCCGCTCCCAACCTGTTTCGCTTCACTGAATGGATGAAGCCATATGTACTCCAATTCCTCTCAGCTGATGAGGAACTAGCAACCTGTGATAACAACCTAGTGGCTAGAGTAGAGAGATGAATGCTATCTCCACCATGGAAGCCCCACCAAGTAATAGGATCAAGATGTCCTCGATCATCCATAGCTACTGGATCTGAAAAGCTACCAGTAGACTATACAAACCCTCCAAATTCTTGGCAGACTTCCATTGCAACTCCCATATCTCTATAAATTTTCTTCAAGGCTGTCTTGTATCCTTGTACCACTTTAGAATCTTTGTTTGGTGTTGTTCTACCAGGTAAAGACAAAATTTTAGAATGATAGTATTTAGGGTGCAATGCATATGCCAGAAGGTGTAATGGCGTGGTTATTTTGTTCCACCTTTCTGTAACTATGTCCTTCACTAAATAATAGAATGTTTCATGAGGGTCATTTTCACTTGCCCTGATAATTTCCCTTATCCTCTCCAACATACTATCAATGTTTTCATAAACTTCCCCCAAGCAAGGTGTATCTGTATCAAATGCCCTGATCAAGGTCAAGATTGGTTCAGTGAACCGTAGAAGATATTGAACCTTGTCCCACCATGCATCATCAAGAATGATGGACTTGATTTTTTGCCCTCTATCAGAAGTGGAAGTCCTCCATGATTCCCAAAGAGGGTCAATGACCATTGCTTGTAGTGCTTGTCTCACCTCCACAAGTCTCTTTATGACAAGAGTGTGGGAGGCAAAACGAGTTTCAGCAACCTACAAGTTTCAAAAGGCCAAATCTCAAATGAGAAACCATATATAAATTTGTAATTAAAAATAAGAATTTCTAATACAAAATTTAGACTAATAGTATTGATTTAAAAAATTACCTTTAGTAGCTCCAACTTTGCAAAACCCCGATAAATGGCTTGGGACATTGAATGATTTGTTATGAACATTTGGATTTCTTTTGATGCTACATATATTTCATTAATCCATTCAATCTCACCAATCTTGGCAAGCATAAGGTTCAATGAATGGACTGCACATGGAGTCCAAAAGATGTGATCATATCGACCCTCCACAATCAAACCTGCAGCTTTACAAACCTGTGCGTTGTCCGTAATGACTTGGACAACATTATGTGGCCCCACACTTTCTATTGCATCAATAAGAATTGTGGATATGAAAGATGCATCTTTCTCTATTCCACTGCAATCAACAGCCTTCAAAAACATTGCCCCTTGGGGGCATACTGCAACAACATTAATTAATGGGCGGTTTCTTTGGTCTCTCCATCCATCAGAAATGATGGACACCCCTGTTTCTGCCCATGTATCCCGGATTGCCTGTAGCTGTCTATCCACGGATTGCCTTTCTGATGCCAACAAGGTAGTGCGGACCTTTTCATATCCAGGGCTTTTGTACCCTTTTGGCGCTTCATTAACTGCCTTAATCATTTGTTGCCAGTAAGGGGAACGCACCAAATTGAATGCTAGCCCATTTGCATAGATGCAACGAGCTACATGTTCATCAGCTATGTCTCTACCTTGATTATTGAAACACGCTTCAAGAGGGCCTAGAGTGGCCCTTTTATTAGATGTAGCAGCAGGCCTAGATGGCAATGGAGGCCTAGTTGTAGAACTTTGCACAGGGTGTTTTCCCTTAGCAAGTTTTCTATCAGCAGCTTCTTGCAAAGATGCATAGAATTTCATTTTTCCAGGACTCAAACCTTGGCCAGGTTTTCCATTTGCATCTTTTGGCCCGGTGCATACTTGCACCCCTGTGTTAGTTTGACCGGTGAGATGGGCCTTCACTCTAGTATATGAGCCATTTTTTATATCTTGGCATTCATTGCACTTCCATTTAAATGAACCACCTCCGGGATTTTTTCCAATAATCCCCACATACTGCCATAGAGGAGATTTTGGGTCTGTTTTGATGATTTCCCCTTCATTATGCTCATGTTGCGCATCTTGTGATGGTTCCATTATGATAATGGTATAGACAACCGTTAATTGCAACTACATTTAAAATTCAAATTATAATTTATTATCA
>APFE031397938.1:41584-67355 GCA_000404065.3 Pinus taeda | reverse complement strand
GCTGACCAGAGGAACCTGCGTAAACCGTGACCGCTGCGGGCTGCTGACCAAGGGAACCTGCGTAAACCGTGACCGCTGCGGGCTGCTGACCAAAGGAACCGGCAATTGTGTGCTGCGTGCAGGGGAACCGGCGGCCTGACCAGAGGCGAACAGTGTTGCGGGCAGTGGGGCTGGTGGTAAGCCCGCAACCAAAAACGCTGTGCAGGAGGGGCCGGCGGTGAACTAATCGATGTGCAGGAGGGCCCGACTTTAGAATGGGGACAAAACGCGGACAAAACGCAGACAAAGAGTCGGGAGTCGGGACCACAAATGTTATAATATAATAATATATAACGGACTGAAAACCTAAACCCTAAAACATCCGTTGCCTTTCTAACTTTTTCAGCTACCTGTCACCGCTTCCGGCAGCCACCAGTGGGATCCGTATCCTGTAAAGGCTAGCCGTTTCCAAAATCATTGTATTTAAAAAAAACGTATTTTTACCCGTATTTTGGCGGATCCGGATCAGATCCGTGGATCCGGCGATACTCCACCTGCCTGTGCCGGATCCGGTAACTTAGGTATTTGGCCAGTGGGTGACTAGATCCTTTGCATGACATTGATGCAAGATGCTTTCCATGTGGTTCTAGAATAAAACATGAAGTGGATGGATACATTAACATCGCGGGCTCATTTAATCTTTTCTTGGGATGGATAAAGTGTTCAACAAGGTGGATGTCTGAGGAAGCCAACATGAATACCGTTGATTTTTCATAGGGTCTTCCATACTGATAATTGCTTATAATGATTTATTTATTTTTCACATTCTTATCCTTTATTCCATCATTAAGCAACTACACAGACAATTTCAAAAAATAATATTTCTGACAATAGGATCATGAAGAGATAGCTACACAAAGAACACAAGAGTTTACCCTAGGAAAACCCACATGGGGGAAAAACCAAACAACATTTTCAATAGAGAAATTCTTCTTTTCAACAAGAGATACACCTAGACATCCTAGTCATTACAAGGTCAATCTAACCAACAAAATAAGCCAAGTCAAACTTGGTCCACTACCTCCTAGATTAGGTTTGTTATTGCCTCAAAAGATTCGATCTTCTCACAGAGATTATGTTCATGGATCAACATAGCCTTCCTCGTATGTAATTCAGTTATCCTCCAAATGATAGCTTTCCTCAGATGTAATTCGATTAGCCTCAGAATAACTTAAATAAGTCTTCCTCAGATGCAATTCAATCAGCCTCAGACTAATAGTCTCCCTCAAATGCAATTCAATCAACCTCGTAATAGTCCAACAAGTCACCTCAGATTTGTCCAATGAACTACCACAGATTCGTCTTATTCTTAGCCTCAAATCTGTCTTCTTTCTACCACAGATGATGCGAGTTTCTTTCCCTCGGATGAACTGGAATATATATATATATATATATATATATATATATATATATATATATATAGGATTTGTTCGCTGAATTGGTGCCACATAACTAGGGCCAACTTAACTACGAGTGTTGACCTGGCTTCTTTGAGCCAAAAATTCAAATTTTCTTCTTTTAAAACCAACATGAAGAACATGTCAAATATTTTTTCTCTTTTGACAATAGCATGATGAACATGCTTTACAAATACATCAGTGACAAAAATAATAATTATGAAGACCGATCATAGCTACAAAATTCAACACTCCCTTTTAGGTAGGGAGGTATTCATAATGACTATTTAGATGCTCTCATGTTAACAAATTTCTCTAAGGTTATAATAAATCTAAGTACCGTATTCAAGTCAACAATTATGACACATGGTAAAACAAGTTACCATAATTGGGTCAACAATTATGGCACATGGTACATCGATAGCATCAACCAATTACCATAATCTGGTCAAACATCTTTAACACATGGTAAATCAACAGCATCAGCATGTTACCATAATTTGGGTCGGTACCACAGACCTATGGTATATCCTCACCATAATTCGGGTTGGTATTGTTGACCACACTTTGTCAACAATCCGAGAAAGTAAAGTACAAAGAAGTGGAGAAAAAATTATGAAGGTTAAAGTCATCAGTCGCCATCATTCATCATTGTAAACCCAATTTCTGCAAAGTTTATTGTAAATGATGCTAGTATGACCATTCAATTATGTAAAAACACCTAGGTAAGCCTCTGACTTGTGCAAAGGATTTCATCCTAGGAAGTTTTTTAACCTCCCCGAATTATGTGTGTTTGTAAACACACATAATCGGCAGAGTTTTTCTTCCAGTTTAAATCCCAAAGCTAGGGTGGAATTTGATCAAAAGGTCTTAGGTGTTGAAATATGTAACTAGGTTCAGTCTTCATAATGACATATGTAATCATGAATTTATGTATTTGATGTAAAGAGAAAATAAATTTATTACTATTATTCTTGAGGCATGGGTTTCATGCTCAAGGGAAATTTATTTTTAGGTCAGGCTCCCATTGAGAGCTTCTAGGGCTTGTCACTGAGTCCACAAGTCTAGAAATTCATTGTCATGTATGAAAAAGAACCTTCTTGGGTATGTTACATATTGTAAAGAAATTTTATTTGACTCAAAATAGAGGCAAATGACCCTCCAAGACCTCGTCAAGTGCTAACAAGCAAGTCAATGAATCCAGAAGGTGAAGTCGTCCTATTTGAGAGCTCAAGATTAGTGTTGCGAACATCTCGATAACAACATGATTTTATCTCGAAATCACGATTTTTTGGCCTACCGATGTTTGCCGATTTTTATTGATATTTTGATAGTATCTTGATTTTTCCGATGTTTGACGATTTTTACAGATATTTTCCCAATTTTTATGATTTTTATAATTTTTTGGTTTTTCAGACCCTTGCCGATTTTATCCCGATGCCGATGTTCGCAACATTACTCAAGATAGCCTATAAAAAGGAGTACTCGGCCTCATTCAAAACTCACTCACTCAAGCATCAAAAACGGTTTGATTAAGATAGAGAAAGAATTCGCCTAATACATAGCGAAGAAAGGAGAAGGAAGAGCAAAGCACTCTGGATTTGTTTTGGGGCAAAGAAAATCTCCCTTGCAAGCCAAATTGATAATAAGAAAATTCCATCTCAAGCGAAAGAGAAAGAAGGCAAATTCATCCATATTCTAGCCACACGTGTGATCTAGGTTTTTTGCAAAAGCAATTGATGGATACCGAAATTGCAAAATAATCTATTGGGAAGTCGAAATTGCAAAAGTATCTACTGGGGGGGGTCAAAGTTGCATAAGGTGTTGAGGTCGAACTTGTTGGAAGGAAATCTCATCAAGAGGAAAGGTTTGACTTGGCCTTGGAGGGGCCTTGGTCAAGGGTCATTGGTCTTGGAATTTTTCAATTGAAGTTCTAAAAGAAGAGAAGAATTCTGATGGGTTTTCCTCTCAGTTGGAGAGGTTTTGGCATTGGTTGATCGCCCATATCTTGTGTCCTCTTGCCTTATTGTTATTTACGGTTTGGTAGTTGTTTAACGAAAAGAACACATAATGATAACAAGTAAAAGAAAGAAGATAATCAAGTTTATAAAAATAGATCATAAGCAATTATCAAAGTAAGGGAAATCACTTAACTTGTTGTCCCTAGATTTCTCAACATTAGGTGAGTCCTAGTGTTTATCGAGTCTATTGTAAAAGTGTCTTTAGGAATAATTTTAGTGCATGGTCCCTCGTAATCTGAACACCATGGCTAAATTATTTTATTATAAGCACACTTGGTTTCATACTAGATCATATTGTGTCGCAAAATTGGGTAATATCTTGAGGGTTTATGTCTAAAGGTGTTTTCCCCTTATAAGGGTTGATATTGTAATTATTCTGATGTAAAAATATTTTAGTGCATGGTCCCTCGCTATTAGAAACCATGGCTATAAATATTTGAGGGTGGAAAATTTATTAATCCCCTCTATAGTCAATTAATCAATTTTTCTGGCTAACATAAATAAAAATCCAAGCCAAAAAATTAATTAATTTTGAGTCAAAAAATAATTATAGAGATTAATTTCTCTCCAAGTGGAAAATTATCAAAAAATCATGGGTCAAAAAGAAGTCAATTTTTGGAGGTCCTACACCAAGGGGAAAATGGATATTTTAAGAAAATTTGAGTCCTTGGACCTTGGTGGTTAATTCAAAGACAATCATTTGAGAAAATTTATCCAAAATATTAATTTTTGATTAATAAAAAATGGTTTTTAAAAGAAATTCGAATTTTCCCCAAAAAATAAAAATTCAACAGTGGAAATTAAAATGTGATCAAGTTATTTTTTACGGATGAGATTATTTTGACAAGGATCAAGCCAACTAGCAGTTATTTTCCACTTGGAGGGATTTTCTCTATATAAGGAAGCCATTTAGCTTCTATTTCCCATCTTTGGATGGCATAAGTTTGTAACACATGCACTGAGCTACTTCCCACTAGAAACATTTTTCACATAATAAAAAGACTTTGGGGTTCAGTTCATGGTGTTCTTCTATCTGTTGATCTGTGGTATGTGCTAGTTATGTGTTTATCCTCTATTGTGTTGCATATTTAACTGTTATTTCAATTGTCGGTGATAAGAACATTTTATTTGTATGAGTTACATTAGGCGATCTGTTTCACTATATCATATAGCAGTTTATCTTGAGATTTAAAAGAGATTTGTAGGTACACTAGCCCCCTTCGGCTCCAAGTTCACACACTGTGGGGAAGAGTCGACCTTGTTTGGGCTCTAAGCTTTCATTGTGACAAATTATTTTGCAAGAGGGTTCGGGCTTGTCTATCTTTCGAAAATATTCATCCATGCAATTTATTTAAAAAGGATTAAAAAAACCCTCAAAAAAATTATTTGACATTGCACTACAAAGAATTAATTTGCTAATGAGAGCCAATAAATTTGTTTTGTAAATATTTGTAAAATGTTCGAACCCTTGTTTTGATTTTGTAGCACTTGGCGTTTTGAAATTTTTGTATATATTTGGGGTTCTGGGAAATTGTTCCATTCATTTTTTAAGGTAGATCCTCAAGCCTCAAAGGAAATCGAATAATTTTGTGGAGGATCAAACCCTAGGGCTAGGGGTTGAAGGGTTTAACTCATCCAAATGTGACGTCTAGCCTAATTGAGCATTTCCACTAGGGTTTTAAGGCAGATCTAGGCCTAGGAAGGCAAGATCTAGCCCTTGGACCACCCCCCCCAAGCTCAACATTTAGGCAAGGGAAGACATTGGCCTTCAAGGACGCAAATTTCGACATTTTTATGGTAAATTTTTGTGATTGCAGGGTTCTTAAATAATTTTAAGGCCTCTAAGGCCTAGTTGTCACATTTTCTAGCCTAGTCATGGCCTCTCCCTCTGTGTCATCTTTTTCTCCTTGTTTTGGGTAAGTCGCAGACCATTTTGGCCTTGTTCCCTTAGGTCATAAGCCTTTAGGGCCTTGATCCTTTGTCGTCAACCCTTATAAAGCTCTTGGCTGCCCTTTTTAGGGCCTTATCCCTAGCCGCAGGCCTTTCGGAGACCTATTCTCCTAGCTGCAACCCAGTTTTAGCCTTGTCGTGGCCCTAGGAAGCCCTCTAACCCTCTCGGCCCCCTCCATTGGTCTTCTTCACCTTAGTTCTGGCCTTCTTAGGCCTTATCCCTCTCATCATTGCCCTTTCTTGGCCTCCTCTAGCCCTTCTTGGCCTATCGTTGCCCTTCTTTTAGCCTCTTGCCTTCTTCTAACCCTCACCTCACCCATTCTTCAGTCATTGGTTGAGTTTGCATTGGCATTTTGTCTCTAACATCTTGTTTTGCAGCGATTTTGGAGCTAACTTGGTGGTTGCAGGTAGTCAAATTCATTGGAAGCCTCTCTAGTCACAAACAAGGTCATTAGGCCTAGTGGTTTGCCCTCTTACCCTCTTTGTCTTATCATTGTTTCATTTGAATTCTGAAGCATTTTATGACAGCAATGTATTAAGGGCCTAAACACATCTAAAAAGGTCCTATCTCATTAATCATTCACTTAAGGCATTAAGAATCAATCTTGCAGTTAAAATAGTTGCATATGAATGAAATTTGAAGGATTGTTGGGTTAATTCAAGATCTCATATGATTGCTACAGCCATCTAAAATCACCTACAGTAGTGATTAAATCATCTAATAGTGGCATAATAAGTAGTTTTCATTCATATTTTCTCATTGGCGTATCATTTGCAATAGTTGGGCTTGCATTGCTTGACATATCTTGTCATTTCTTGAAGGTTGTCATAATAATTTTGAAGTCTGATATATGCTGCCTAAGGTATGATATAATCATAACAGTGGTGTCAAAAAGTAGTGGATAGTCATCTAATTTCATTGGGCATTCAATCCTAGCATATTGAGCATCTTGAATAAGTGTTTTCTTGTGTGGTTGGGTGTTTTTCTTACTGTTGTCATCATTATCTTCTTGGCTTCCATCTCATTGCATCCATTGCATTCTTGCATAAGCATATCATTGTTTGCATTCTCATTGACAAACATAAGTGCTTTGAAAGGCTAATTGAATTGATAAGATTGGCCTGTTGCTCTAAGGAATAATATTGTTGACTATTGTTCTCTTTCTCTCAGTGATAGGTAGCATTATTGTGACATTGGTCTTTGAAGTATCTCTACTTGACATTCCCATCACATTGGTAAAGAGAAGGATAATTGATTATAATGTTTCTTGTGGATTTACTAAATGATTGCAAGTGACCTTCACAGCTAAAGTTTATAATCTTGCAAATCAAGTCACTCTTAAAGGCACATAATTGATAATCATAATCGTGATAAGAGTAATCTTAAGGTAATCTGAAGAATTGTTAAAGATCGTCTAATTGGCATTGTTGAATGAAGCATTAGATTTACTTTCATTTCATGAGCAATTGTCTATTGTAATCTTGATCATTTTCTAGCACCATCTATTTGGTTTATTGAGCACTTTCTTGTGGTGAAGATTGTCATTGTGCATTGTTAAGTACTTCATTGTTTTATATCATTGTAATTTGTCTCTAAGTACTTCAGTCCTTTAACAATCTCATCTCAAGTAATAACTCAAATTTTGCACTTGCATTCGAGGATTAGCATGACACAAATTAATTTACTTCCAAGCATAAGCTTGGCCGATAGAGAGATAGGAACACCTTTCTCACCCAGCGTGCGAAGCCTAGACCCTCTCTTGTGGTTAAGACAGTGACCTTGCCGTCGTCAGAGCCACAATCTCTGCAACACCGGAGGCATCAGGTGGTTAGCACTTCAAGGGAGGTATCATTAATATAGCCTTTGTTATCATCCTTTGGGTTTCTCTCTCACAACCTACACTAGAGACTAGCTTCAAAACAGTTGAGAGGAAGGATTCATTTAGATACGCATATAATTTAAAATTAACTAAGATCTTGCATTTCACCTAGTTTTAAGAGTTGCATTTCATATAGGATAGTGAAGCATCCTAAAGCAACAACTGTTCATCCGGTGGCTTGGTAGATAATTCATGTAAAGCAAGTATTTCGACCCCATTTAAAGCACTAGTCTTTCATAGTAATCTAATCTAATCACTAAACTTGCTATATTAACCAAGTTGCTAGGCCATTCATGTTGAGAAATCTAAAGGGAAATCATTAGAGTGATTTTTTGATAACTACTTGTGATGTCTTTTTACTTATCTTACTTATTAGCTTCACTTATTATTATTATGTTTGTGTATCATCAAACAGCTACCAAAAACAAGAAGAACAAGAACACAGAATATAGGTTGCAAGCCAAGGCCAAAACGTCTCCACTTGAGAAGAAAACCCACAAATCTCTTCTCTTCCTTGTACATTCTTCAACTGACGAATTCCAAGACCTTTAGACCAAAACCAATATTCTCCATGTTAAAATTGTCAACTAGGGCCAAACTTCATGTGGGTCATCTTATTCATGGCTGATAATATTTTTATTAGATTCCTCTCGTCGAGAGGTGTAGGATTGATCTAAAGATCATCCAATTCCGATAAGTATTCATGGAGATATGAATTTATTTTGATTATGGAATTATTATCAAACCGACCTACAACTAATGTAGGCTCAAGAAGCCCAAACGTCATGTTTATTCAACCTCTACGTTTTAGTATAAATAGACGAGGATTTCAAGTCATTTCTACGCACACTTGGATCTCTTCCTCTTTCTACTTGTCTTTGGGTTTTAATAGTAGGAGAGATCCTATGATTAGGCCGATGATGCCGGTGATGCCTATGATGTCGGTGATGCCAATGATGCCGATGAAGCCGGTGAAGCTGATGATGCCGGTGAAGCTGATGATGCCAATGAAGCCGATGATGCCAGTGAAGCCGATGATGTCGGTGATGCCGATGTCGGTGATGCCGATGCCGATGATGCCAATGATGCCGGTGATGCCAGTGAAGCTGATGAAGCCGGTGATGCCAGTGATGCCGGTGATGCCAGTGAAGCCGATGATGCCGATGATGTTGATGATGCTAATGGCAGTGATGCCGATGATGTCGGTGATGCCGATGATGATGATGCCATTGAAGCCGCTGATATCGGTGATGGCGATGATGCTAATGTCGGTGATGCTGATGATGCTAATGCCGATGATGCCGATTATGTTGGTGATGTCAATGATGTCGGTGATGCCGATGATGATAATGTCGGCTAATGCCGATGATATTGATGTCGCTGATGCCGATGATGCTGATGCCATTGATCTAGGGTTTGTTGTTGCTGATGTAAATCATATTTATGTACTATTTCTCTTTGTTGAATTATTGAAGATAAAAGAAGATTTGATCAAAGGGTTTCCCCATATTGGGGTTTGTCCCTAGCTAGCCGCCACATCTTGTGTCTCTTGTCTTGGCTTATTTTCTGTTGATCGTTTAATGTTCTATCTGCACTTTACTTATGTACAAGTGATTGTTAATCTGTGGATAATAATAAGAAAGATAAGTAAACTGCTCTAAGCATAGAACATACTATAAAATTAACATGGTATCAAAGGTGAGGTGAAGACGATGCCCAAGCAAGAGAGAAAGAGCAATCACCGATAACAGTTGGGACAAGACAA
This sequence comes from Pinus taeda, assembly GCA_000404065.3. Classification (NCBI taxonomy): domain Eukaryota; kingdom Viridiplantae; phylum Streptophyta; class Pinopsida; order Pinales; family Pinaceae; genus Pinus; species Pinus taeda. Next base: position 58,303 of record APFE031397938.1, on the reverse strand, counting down.
AAGGATCAATGGGTTCAAATTCACCGAGGGTGAAGTGGAAGCAGAAAATATTATCAGAATGGCGCAGCGGAAGTTTCTGGTGGCCTACTTAAATATCACTTCATGGGAAGTTCAGATCTAAGGGTGTAGGGAATGTTGCCCCTCAACTGAATGAAGGTAACTCGATTCATTTACAGAATCTATTTTATGTACCTGATCGCAAGAACCTGGTGTCCATTTCAGCAATGGAAGTCAAAGGTTACAAGGTGGCACTCATCGATGGAAAGGTACATGTTTGAAAATAGATTTTTTCAAAGATGTTTTTGAGTTCAGGGTTGTATAAAGTTACAGGAAGTCCACTGGGGACCATGTCCATCGACACAACATCGAAGGTCTGTGAGTTAGATGGTGACAAGGATGCCTGAATTCAAAAAGAGCATGAAGGTACATGTCTGAGAAGTACTGAAGGAAAATCTTACAAGGGGGCCATTCCCCTCATGTAGCAGGTCCACAAATTTGGAACAACCCGTGGAGTTTGAGATTCATGAACAGGAATCTCATGTATACAGGAGGAAGAAAGCCCTCTATGGCTTGAAGCAAAACACCCCGGGCATAGTATGAGAGGATTGATAGCTGTTTGATGAAGTTGAGATTCACTAGGAGTGAAACCGATCCAAACCATTACCCAAAGGTTGTGGATGATAGACCTCTCACGCTGGCACCTCATAAGGATGACCCATTTCTGACAGGTGCAGACCCTCTCATTTGCAGAAGTAAGAGGGAGTTGGATTCCAAATGTGGAATGATAAACTACAAGCCTGTGACTACCTCAAGGATATTAACTTTCAGAAGTTATATGGTAGTGATGTCGGGCCAAATTTGGGAAATGCCTCTGAGTTTCATAAACTCAAACACGTTGATGTTCTTGGTGAACTTCCGTCCAAAAATATGTTTTGCAGTTAGCATGGTGAGCTCATATTTGGTTGAGACTCACTGGATTGGTGCCAAGAATCCTCTGAGATATCTTCGGGGCACAATCTCTCATGGATTGAGATACACTGCCAGAATTATGAAAACTGCATGATTATTCGAATGCTGACTGGGCAGGCATTGTGGAGGATCACTAGAGCACTTCTTAGTGCTGGTTCTCTTTGGATTCTACTTCGACATCATGGATGAGCAGGAAGCAGAAATTGGTTGTTATAAGTACCACCGAGATTGGATACATAACTAAGAGTATGACCTCGTATGAAGTTGCATGGTTGTGGAAACTCTCCAGTGAGTACACATGATGAATACCACTGTGATTCTTTGTGACAACCAGAGGTGGGATTCGATTATCGAGGAATCCTGTATTCAATGATTGCTCCAGCAGATAGACATTAGCTATTGCATTATCTGGGATATGGTAAGTCGATGAGTAAGGAGGCTCCATCGCACTGAGATGATGTACAAGTCAGTGCCCCGGGGAAAAGATCAAATTTGTGATTTTCTCGAACAACTTTGAGTCATCGAGAGACCCCTGTAACAGGGTCCTGCATGTTGCATACATCGAGCTCTGGGAGCTCTTGGGGCTTGCGGTTCTTACTGGAGCAACATATGACCACAGGGTGGCTCACCCTCCTCTAGTGGTACGCACTGTGAACAAGATGATTCACTCTCTTGTGGAACAAGATGATTCACTCTCTTGTGGAACAAGATGATTCGCTTTCTTGTGGGACAGGATCATTCGCTCTCCTGTGTAGCAGGATGATTAGTTCTCCTATGAGGTCTGGATGATGTGTTCTCCATGACAATTGTGTAGCCAGATGATTAGTTCTCCTGTGAGGTCTAGATGATGTGTTCTTCATGACGACTATGTAGCAGGATGATTAGTTCTCCTATGAGGTCTGGATGATGTGTTCTCCATGACGATTATGTAGCGGGATGATTAGCTCTCCTGTGAGACCTGGATGATGAGTTATCCATGGCGATTGTGTACCAAGATGATTAGTTCTCCTGTGAGGACAGGATTGATTAAGTTCTCCTATCGAGGCATCCTACCCATGCAGTCTGGGACTCATGGGAAGTACCTCTCATTTGATCAATGAGTAGGGAAATGAGTATAGGGACCGTAGTAGTACCGATGGACTCATTGTTGTATATACTGTACTCCCTATGCTAGGATGACCTTCATTGATCTAGGATCAATGATACTGGTCTGGGACCAATGGTAGGAGTTGTACCTACTATGATGCTGACTTCAGGTCGGTTGAGATTGGTCTGGGACCAGTGGTACATACTCTGAGACTGACCTCTAGTCAATGCAGTAGTGGTCTAGGACCAATGGGAGTGGCACATACTATGACGCTGACTTCAGGTCGGTTGAGACTGGTTTGGGACCAATGGTACATACTCTGAGACTGACTTAGGGTCAGTGGAGGACTGGTCTGGGACCAGTGGTAGGATTTGTACCCATAGTTTTAAAAACCGGTTACCTGTCTAACCGGCCGATTAGCAAGGCCGCTGGTCTAAACCGGCCAAAAAACCCGGTTGGAATGGCCATTTCTCCATTTTTTTGCCCTAACCGGTGAAAACCGGCTGGTTTATGACGGAACCTGCAGGTTTGTATCAAACCGGCCAATTCCGTCCTAAACCGGCTGGTTTTAGGCACGCACACCGTAAAGTGAAAAAACGTATTTTTGACTGTGGTTTAGGGATTTTGGGGGGAAACTAAGGGTGTTTTCCCTCCAAAAACACCCTCTCCAAGCCTTTAAGAGGCCCCTCTCACTCTCATTTGTCTCACACAACTAATTTGGAGTGTTTTGAGTGTTTGTGAGTGTTTGTGAGTTTGTTTGTGAGCTTGGAGAGTGTTGAGTTTTTGCTGAAGTAGTCATCTTGGAGTTGCAGTTGGAGCTATTTTGGAGATAGTGTGTAGCTGTCAGTGGAGTTGCCATCTTCAAGAGGAGGCTAAGGAAGCTAGTTTGCATTTCCAGGTAAGGATTTGCACTTGAAAATTCCTCATTTGAGTATGTTGTCCATGAATTAATTTTTTTGATGTGTTATAAACTTCTCACTTCTATGATCTATCATCTATGCTATGAACTCTCTAGCTCTATGCTATCAAATTTTGTAGCTTGCATGTGCATTTGTTTTCCTACATTTATCTTTGGTTTTCCATGTTGCTTAGCTACAATTTTTTTTTAAATGGCAGATTTATTTGCAATTTGTTATTATTTCAAGCAAACATGGCTCCAAAAGGAAAGGACAGTGCATGGGCTCATTGTGATGTAATTGATGGAAAAATGATATGCAAATTATGCCATAAATCTATTGGAGGTGGGGGTATTCTTAGGTTGAAACAACACTTGGCTGGGATAAGAGGCCAAGTAAAGCCATGTGATGCACCAAATGCATTGTTAGGTCCTATTAGGGCAGAATACATTTCCAAGCTTGAAAAATTTTATGAGGATAAGGCTAGGGTGAAGTCCATCCAAGATGACATTACAAGGAAGAGGGAATTATTAGAAGCCATGAGAGAGAATGGGTGTGATGATTATGAGATTCAAGACTCCTCTTCTATCCCTTCCACCAATGACCCCTTTCACTATGTTCATCCTTCTTTTGGCCAGCCATCAAAAGGAAGAAAGAGAACAAACATCCAAAGTTATTTCTCATCTTCTGCCAACATTGCCTCTTCTAATTCCACTTCCTCCCAGCCAAGTTCTCAACCCACTTTGGATCAACATTGGAAAAGACAATGCAAAGAAACTTCTCATCAATACAATGCTAGATGGTGGTATGATTCAGATATCCAATTTAATGTTGCTCGCTCACCTTAATTCCAAGCTATGTGGGACTCTGTTATAGCTGCAAGAAAGGGCTTCAAAGGCCCTACTATGCATGACTTGAGGGGAGCTCTTTTGCAGAAAGAGATATCTTCCATTGATGAGTATTTGGTTGAGATTAAAGATTCATGGCTCAAAACAGGTTGTTCCATCATGTCAGATGGATGGACTGATGGAAAGAACCACACTATCATTAATTTCCTTGTTTCTTGCCCTCAAGGAACCATGTTTTTGAAATCAATTGATGCATCTAATAAGGTAAAGGATGCAACCCTTCTATTTGAGCTTTTGGATAACATTATTCAAGAAGTTGGGGAGCAACATGTTGTGCAAGTCATCACTGATAATGCCTCAAACTATGTTCTTGCTAGAAAGATGCTTGAGACCAAATATAAGACCATATTTTGGACTCCATGTGCTGCACATTGCATAGACCTCATGCTTAAGGATATAGGCAAAGTGGATTGGTTAAAAAACATTGTAGAGCATGCCAAGTGCATTACAAAATACATTTACAACCACTCATGGGTATTGAGCCTAATGAGGAAACACACTGGGGGCAAAGAGCTTGTTAGACCTGCAATTACGAGATTTGTAACTCACTTCCTCATGTTGCAATGTCTCAATGGTCAACATAAAAACTTGCAAAAAATGTTTTCCTCTGAAGAATGGTCTAAATCTCGGTGGGCTCGTAGACTAGATGGAAAAGACACCAAAAAGAAAGTGTTAGACACTTATTTTTGGAAAAGGTCTCTAGAGCTTGTGAAAATTACCGAGCCCCTTGTTAAGGTGCTAAGGTTGGTGGATGGGGAAAGATTGGCCATGGGCTACATTTATGAGGCTATGGGATCAGGCAAAGGAGCAGATACGGGCAGCTTACAAGGACAGGTTAGCTAAATATGGCCGTATATGGGAGATCATTGATAACAGATGGAACAATCAACTCCATCATCCTATACATGCAACTGGGTATTTTTTGAACCCAAAGTATCACTATAAAAATCGGCTACGAGATCTGCATGATGGGGAGGTCAGAGCTGGATTGATTGATTGCTTGGAGCGCATGGTCCCTAGCCATGCAAACCAATTGGAAATAGATAGACAGCTTACTGTTTTCAATATGGCAGGTGGTACTTTTGGCAAAAACTTGGCAAAGATGGCAAGAGATGTGGACCAACCAGGTAAGCAATTCCAATTTCCAATTTGTTTTTCTTTTCAAGTTAAAATTGTTTACGTTCTTGACAATTCAAATTATAAACTAAGTTACTAATTAATGTCTTTTTCTTTGCAGCAAATTGGTGGGAGTCATTTGGTGGCCAGTGTCCTCAATTGCAAAGGTTTGCAATTAGAGTCCTCAGTCAAACTTGCAATGCTTCAGGTTGTGAGCGCAATTGGTTTGTTTTTGAGCGCATACACACGAAGAAGAGAAACCGTTTGGAACAAAAACAGTTAAATGATCTTGTTTTCGTGCAATACAACCTTCGACTGAGGAGGAACCAAATGATGAGCAAAACACCTGATCTAGATCCCATTGTGTTGGACGATATTAATCCAACATCAGAATGGGTGGAGGAGACTAAAGATCCTGTGTTTGAGGCTGATTTTGATATCAACATGGCTTTAGCGGGGGATGAAGCAGATTATGTGGCGGCATCAGAACCAAGATCAATAATGGCATCAAGGAAAGGCAAAGAACCAACGGAAGGCACTAGTCGTGCAGGTCGACAAACTCGTGCTTCCATTAGGTCCACTTCTATTGTCATTGGTGGCATTGATACTGAGGTTGCAGATCAGGCTGACCCATCCTCAGACTTTGAACCAAATGATGTCTATGTAGCTCGTGATGATGATCGTGTGTCTAGTAGTGGTGATGAACTTGGTGATTGATCATGTATACACTGTAGACTTGTAGTAGGCCAATGGCCTCATAGCTTGCAGCATTGTTTTTGGACTTTATAGGCCATTTAGAGCCTCACTTCTTATGTGTTTTGCTATTTTGTCGATGATATGTATTGCACTCGGTGCCATTTTGATATATTCACCTTTACATGGTATATAAATGAGCAAACTTTGCATATTTTGTCTCTATTGGCTTGGAATCATGGTTTTACATCTTAAAAATAGTTTTGTTCCATTAAAAATTAATTATTTAATGTATTTTTTTAAAACTGATTCATTTAGACCAAACCAGTCCCAGTTACACCGGTTTCGGTCGGTAAACAGGTTCATTAGGTGGACCAGTCCAGTCACCGGTTCCGGTTTTAAAAACATTGGTTGTAGCCACAATGACGCTGACTTCAGGTCGGTTGAGACTGGTCTGGGACCAGTGGTACATACTCTGAGACTGACCATTGGTCAGTGCAGTAGTGGTCTGGGACCAGTGAGAGTGGTACATACTATGACGTTGACTTCGGGTCAGTTGAGACTGGTCTGGGACCAGTGGTACACTCTGAGACTGCGATACTGGTCTGGGACCAGCGGTAGGAGTTGTACCCACTATGACGCTAACTTCGGGCAGTTGAGACTGGTCTGAGACCAGTGGTAAATACTCTGAGACTGACCTTTGGTCAGTGCAGTATGGGTCTAGGACCAGTGAGAGTGATACATACTATGACGCTGACTTCGAGTCGGTTGAGACTGGTCTGGGACCAATGGTACACTCTCTGAGACTGCGATACTAGTCTGGGACCAGTGGTAGGAGTTGTACCCACTATGACCCTGACTTCGGGTCAGTTGAGACTGGTCTGGGACCAGTGTTACATACTCTAAGACTGACCTCTGGTCAGTGTAGTACTGCTCTGGGACCAATGAGAGTGGTACATACTATGACGCTGACTTTGGGTCAATTGAGATTGGTTTGGGACTAGTGGTACACTCTCTGAGACCGCGATATTGGTCGAGGACCAGTGGTAGGAGTGGTTCCTACTATGACGCTGACTTCGGGTCAGTTGAGACTGGTCTAGGACCACTGGTACGCACTCTGAGACTGACTTTGAGTCAATGGAGGATGATACTGGTTTGGGACCAGTGGTAGGAGTTGTACTCACTATGACGCTGACTTCGGGTTGGTTGAGACTGGTCTGGGACCAGTGGTACATACTTTGAGACTACCTTTGAGTCAGTATGATGCATCCTCGATCATTCCTTCTTCATAATTTGGACAAAAGCAAAGCAGAACAAAACAAAGCAGACAGCGCAGGTCAGAGCAGAGCAGTACAGATCAATATAGGGCAAAACAAGACAAAGCAGAACAAGCAGAATAGAGCAGAGCAGGGCAAGGGTCAGGTTATACAGGGCAGTGCATTTAATTGATGAATAGTAGCTACCAACAAACAGATTGCAGATGAAGTTCTCCCTAGTTGAGAGGGAGTGTTAAAATTGGCAACTAGGGCCAAACTTCATGTGGGTCATCTTATTCATGGCTGATAATATTTTTATTAGATTCATCTCGTCGAGAGGTGTAGGATTGATCTAAAGATCATCCGATTCCGATAAGTATTCATGGAGATATGAATTTATTTTGATTATGGAATTATTATCAAACCGACCTACAACTTATGTAGGCTCAAGAAGCCCAAACGTCATGTCTATTCAACCTCTACGTTTTAGTATAAATAGAAGAGGACTTCAAGTCATTTCTACACACACTTGGATCTCTTCCTCTCTCTACTTGTCTTTGGGTTTTAGTAGTAGGAGAGATCCTAAGATGAAGCCGATGATGCCGGTGATGCCGATGATGCCGGTGAAGCCGATGATGCTGATGATGCCGATGAAGCCAATGATGTCGGTGAAGCCAATGATGCCGATGATGTCAGTGAAGCCAATGATGCTGATGATGTCGGTGAAGCCAATGATGTCGGTGATGTCGATGATGATGATGCCGGTGTAGCCGATGATGCTGGTGATGTCGATGATGCTCATGTCGGTGATGTCGGTGATGCCAATGATGATGATGCCAGTGAAGTCAATGATGCCGGTGATGCCGATGATGTCGGTGATGCCGAAGCCGATGATCCCGTGATGCCGATGATGATGATGTCAGCTGATGCCGATGACACTGATGCCGATGATGCTAATGCCACTGATCTAGGGTTTGTTGCTGCTGATGTAAATTATATTTATGTACTATTTCTCTCTGTTGAATTATTGAAGATAAAAGAAGATTAATCGAAGGGTTTCCCCATATTGGGGTTTGTCCCCGGCTAGCTGCCACATCTTGTGTCTCTTGTCTTGGTTTGTTTTCTGTTGATTGTTTAATGTTCTATTTGCACTTTACTTATGTACATGTGATTGCTAAGAAAGATAAGTAAATTTCTCTATGCATAGAACATATCGTAAAAAAAATTCTCTATGCATAGAACATATCGTAAAATTAACACTCCAAGACCAAGTCCAACCCTTCCGAATGATGTGCTTCCCTTGTTCAAGTCAAACCCAGTCAAATCTCTTCCAGTAGCACAACTTCGACCTCCAGCGATAGAATTTCAGCCTCTACTGCAGATCTGAAAATTTTGGCCCTCCTGCACTTGCTACTGCCACACGTGTCAGCTTCTTTTAGCCTCCCACGACTTCCTTAGACCTTCACTCGGCTTTCTCTGACTTCTGGAGCTTGAGGATGAATTCCTGTGACCATTGCTTGACCTTCTTGCCTTCTTCTTCAAGATCGAACTTGTAGAGGAAAACCCTAGATCTGCTACAGAAACCCTAGCCTTCCTTCACACCTGTGAGAGAGAAGTAGCCGAAAACCAAGTCTTCGTCGTCCTCTTCCTTCTTTGTTGCCTTCCTCCTCTTCTTCCTTCGCTTGAATGAGTGGGAGATGAATGTACTCCAAGGAAGTCGAGTTTCCTCCTTTATATAGGCTTCTCAAAGGTGGACGTGGCTCTTCGAATTAGGTCGACTTGCCAGCTGCCAGGGCGACTTGATCTTGGAGGGCATTTTGACACTTTCAAGGACGAAAATAATTTTCTTTACAAGTTACAATGTGCCCAAAGGGGTCTTCAACTTATGACAATGACTCTTTTGACTTCTTGACCTAGGACAAACCCTAGAAGCACTCAATGGGTGCTTAACCTATGAAATAAAAGACCTTGAGCATGAAACCCATGCTCCAAAAATAATAATAATAATTTTCTTTCATTTTACAATTTTACAAGAATCAAAAGTACATTTCATATTTATGAAGACTGAACCTAGTTACACATTTGTTATCTAGTAACCTATGGGGACTTCGATTTTGTATGTATACAACGATCTTTGTAGCTTCACCCCGTAGAAATTTCGATAAGTCTTGATCATGTAACATTGCTTTTACACTTTCTTCAATGGATCGATTCTTTCGTTTTGCAACTCCATTTTGTTCGAGATTATATGGAACTATTACCTCCCTCTTAATCCCAGACTCATTACAAAAAACTATGATTTCCTTGGATGTATATTCTCCTCCATTATCAGATCTTAATATCTTGATTCTTCTTTCTGTAAGGTTCTCTACTTCAGCTTTGAATTCTTGAAATTTTGTAAATACTTCATCCTTGGAAATTTTGTAAATACTCCATCCTTGGATTTCATTAAGTAAACCATAGTCTTCCTTGAATAATCATCTATAAATATGACATAATATAGATGACCTCCAAGTGATTGAGGAGTCATAGGACCACTTACATCGGAATGAATAAGATCCAAGATTCCTGCTTCCAAATGGTCTCTCGGTGTTCTTACCCAATGCACATACTTTGCATACTCCTTCATGATCTTCTTTTAGTTCGGGGATTCCATCTACTATTGAACTTAGAGTTGGAAGGATTTTGAGATGGAGATGACCAAATCTTCTATGCCAAAGCTCACATTGGTTGATTTCAATGTGAACCAGGGCTTCAACAAGAGGAGATATCAACCCGTAAAGTCTTCCTTCACAAATGCTAATCACTCTAGCATTTTCTATGCTTGAGTTTTTACTCCATACTACAACGTTTCCATCAATAAAATCCACTATATCACCTTTATCTTCTAGACTTGAAATGGAGAGTAAATTCTTATGGAAACCTGGAACAAATAGGATGTTGTTGAGATGAATATTGCCTCCATTCTCCAGTTCTATCGAGGTTGATCCAATTCCTCTAACGATATAGCTCTTATTATCTCCAAGTTCTACGGAGTAAGAAGATTTTCCTTCCGACAATGTCTTTAGTTGCTTGTGATGACCAGTCGTGTCTTGATGCACCACTATCGATCACCCAAATGTTCTCATCTTGAAATGTGCCAGTGAGTGCCGAGAAGAGTCTGTCATCCTTTGTCTTGGTCACTTCCTTCTTTGGAGTAAATAGAAAATCCCATGCTTCCTTGATACCTTTCTTGAGATGGTTTGCTACCTTTAAACACTTCTTGAGAAACTTCTTCAATGTAGTAGAGATCTTCATAATGCCCTTAGACAACCTTAGCTCTGATACCATGTTGAGAAATCTGAAGAGCAATAATTAGAGTGGTTTCTCTTTCCTTGATAACTGCTTGTGATGTATTTTTACTTATCTTACTTATTAGCTTCACTTATTTTTATTATGTTTGTGTATCATCAAACAGCTACCAAAAACAAGAAGAATAAGAACACAGATTATAGGCTACAAGTCAAGGCCAAAACCTCTCCACTTGAGAGGAAAACTCACAAATCTCCTCTTCCTTATAGATTTTTTAATTGATGAATTCCAAGACCTTTAGACCAAGACCAATACCCTCGAAGACCAAGTCTAACCTTTTTGGATGATGTGCTTTCCTTGTTCAAGTCAAACCTAGTCAAATCTCTTCCAGTAGCACAACTTCAACCTCCAGCTGTAGAATTTCGGCCTCTACTACAGACCTAAAATTTTCGGCCCTCATGTAGTTGTTGTTGCCACACATGTGAGCTTCTTTTAGCCTCCCAAGACTTCCTTAGACCTTCGCTTGGCTTTCTCTGACTTATGGGGCTTATGGATGGCTTCTTGTGACCTTTGCTTGAACTTCTTGCCTTCTCTTCTTCAAGATCAAACTTGTAGAGGAAAACCCAACATTTTCTATAAAAAACCTAGCCTTCCTCCACACGTGTGAGAGAGAAATAACCCAGAACCAAGTCTTCTTCATCCTCTTCCTTCTTCGTTGCCTTCTTCCTCTTCTTCCTTCGCTTGAATTTGTGAGAGATGAATGTGCTCCAAGGAGGTCGAGTTTCATCCTTTATATAGGCTTCTCAATGATGGGCATGGCTCCTCAAATTAGGCCAACTTGCTAACTGTCAGGCCGACTTGATCTTGGAGGGTATTTTGATACTTCTAAGGACAAATTAAATTTTCTTTACAAGTTACAATATGCCCGAAGGGGTCCTCAACTTATGACAATGACTCTTTTGACTTCTTGACCTAGGACAAACCCTAGAAGCACTCAATGGGTGCTTGACCTATGAAATAAAAGACCTTGAGCAAGAAACCCATGCTCCAAAAATAATAATTATAATTTCTTTCGTTTTACAATTTTACAAGAATCAAATGTACATTTCATATTTATGAAGACCAAACCTAGTTACACATTTTTCAACAATTCAGGTGTGTCTCCTAGACTTGTCGGTTGTCGACAGGTCTTTCATCTTCACATTTCATAGGGACTACCCCCATAGTTTGTTGTTGGGAGACAGATAGAACGAAGAGGGCGAGGATCAGAGTGACAACCCCCATCCTAAGTGGTGTCACATCTTGCTTGTACAATTTGGGCAACAACAGGGACTTCAAATACATGGTAATCATTTAGCATCAACTAGTCGCCATAATTTAGGTCGGTACTTGACACATGGCATCCATACTAGTCTTGGTCCACCATCATTCAGTTCAACGTCTTGACACATAGTAAACCACCAAAGGCCACACTCTATCAGAGTAATTCAGGGCCTGATGCTAAACGAGCTTGATGCTCTAGGACCATTCTTCCTAATTCATGTCATACAAGACACAAGAAGAATGTTATTCCTTTGTCAGACCATTCTCCCTAATTCGAGTCGATGTACTCGACACAGAGAGAATGTCAGTCCACAATGCTATCTCATCAACACTCCCTCTCAATGAATAAGGGATTCTCCACAAGTCCAAGCTTGTCCCTGAAGTATACAAACTTTGCTCTAGACAGAGGCTTTGTAAGAATATCAACAATTTGCTCATCAGTGGAGGCATATTGGAGCCATATTGGAGCCATATTGCTTCCTTCTGTACCAAATCTTACTGTGCTTTGAACTATCATCAAGACAATTCTACAAGTAACCTCTGAAGTTATACTGCTTCACAACTTGCCAATCCAACTACAATATATACGGCCACTACACTACTAAGTGTGACAGATGTTTGCTTCCTGCTTATCCAAGAAGTCATAAAGGATCCCAAATTGAAGCAATATTCTAATGAATTCCTTTTGTCTTCAACACTCTGCCTGATTTGAATCTACAACTATACTCACTATTCACTGAAAGCATAACTGAGTTTGCCATGATCAATTATACCATGCTGGTACTCCAACGCATGTTGGGCAACATGTCTTGGTTCATAAAAATGATCAGCTTCCTTTCATTGGGTTCATCACCACAGCTGCTTTTCTGTCACCCTAACTGGATGCTCTCTCTCAAACTGAAACATATAGCGTTGTGGTAATTCTAACTGCTCCCTCTGTCACTACTATCTTTCAACATGTTAGCTATCTAGCCTAACAATGTTAATGACAATCCATCATCTCAAACTTAGAGGTCTACTCCCTCTAAAGCTAAAGCAAGGCTCTTTAACTACCCCTTCTTCCACAACTACTCTGTTTGACACATGAGTCTTTTTGCTTTTAATAGAGACAGATCAAATATTGCCAAGACTCATCAGATATTCATCAATCCAAGAATATCAAGCCTAACATGTATGGTTGCGATCGTACAAAGCCTTCTTCAATCATGAGACTTCTTCTCGTGCACCTCAAAGCCCTGAGGTAGCTTTATGTACACTTCTTCCTCTTCAGTTAGTTCATTGAGGGAAGCAATCTTTGCATTCACTTGGTGCAATATCAAAGCCATGGTAATAGTTCTCACAAAAATGTACTTCTCAATCTTGGAGCAAATGTCTAATCATGATCCTCTCCCTCTTTCTGGGAGAACCTTTTATTCAACTCTCGCTTTGTACTTGTTTAAATTTTATGCTTCCATTTGCTACACGCATCCTTTAAACTTTTTGATCTACTAGCTCCATCTGAGCTCGTATTTCATCTAGCATAATATCTCTCAACTCAACTCGCGATTTAGGGAAAGTCCTGTTGTCACACATTTTTCTTTGTTCTTCCATTTCTTCCATTTGTCGCGAAAGTCTTGGTGGCCTTCATTATGTACTTGCATCCTCACTGGGAGGCCATGAAAGAACAATTACAACCAAGTAAAGTAGACAAAGACAAGAGATTAACTAATAGTAAAAGCAATAGTAATAATCAAAGAAGAGAGATATAGAATACCCATCTTTTGAGGATAGTAGAAAGTGTCAACTCCCTCTTGATCTTAGCCTTCTTGCATCCATCTTGTCCTGATTATTAGCATGATGTCATTCTTTCTTGCATGAGCTGGGTTTTCTTATTTCAGCGGAAATGTTGAGCTAGGTCCAATCCTAGGGTTTTGTCCATGAACCCTAGCGCTTTCTTGTCCAAGCCCTTTTTATCCTGCTAGGGTTTACAAACCCTAGATTTCCAATTATGTAAGCCTCTTTTTCATACCCAAATATCAAAACCCTAGAGCCCTTTACACAAGTGATGAAGTTCATTATTGTCACTGATTAATAAAGGATGTTGCATTCAATAATTTAGTCCTTCCAAATCATTCTAGCAGCAACATTTGATTTTGGAGATTTGGTCTTCATTTCGATTGACTTAATCATTCTCGGCTGAGTATTATATTTACGAGATAGATATCAGCACCTGGTTATCTGTAGCAGTAGATGCAAGATTTTCCATGGATCCAATATGTCTTTAGTCACTTATATCGTTGACCTGCTGTAGTAATGTCAGGACAGTACTAGGTATGCAAATGACTTGAACTTATCAAGAGGAACTCAGTTTGTTTGTAAGCAAACTTCTTTCATTAAAGTATGCTTTTATCAAAGACATACTAGTGACAGTGGCCCCTTTTTCCCTTCTTGCCTTAAAGTGCAAATAATATATTTACAACATAAGTCATACCTTAGCATCAACATATGCAACGCATCTTTTATGACTTTAACAGTGTCAATATCCTGCTTATGGATCATATTCAAAAATATTACACAGGACGCAAAAAACATTAATATTTATGTACAGGACGCAAAAAACATTAATATTTATGTCACTTTAGATGGTCAAAAAAAAAAAAAATTAAGGCTCGTTCCTTATATTTGTGGCATACTTGTGCAATTACCCAATATATATTTTGATAGAGGAATTTCTTCAAGCCCTATTGAGGATCTGTCATCGTACCATATCTCACACAGTTATACTTACAACCATGCAATACAAGACATATAGTATTTCAGACTTTGCACGTTCAGTATTTTATTGAAATCTCATAGGTCAATATTCAACTCATATTACACTTGAGTACATCATGATGGCTTTCATGCTATAATACATCAATAGATGTATCTAACATTTACATATTGTTGGCATTACTGAAATTTATTTGTAGGTGAAACGACTCTAGCATTCATAATTGTCGTCAAAGATTTCTTCAAGGATCCTTACAGTCCTTTGACTAGATCAATCTTTCAATCTTCAAGATATACAGGGATTTAGCCCTGTTTCATTGAACTAGAGATTAATAGTTCTAAGGAGAAACTTTCATATAAGTCTTACTGGCAACTTGTATACAGATGTTGCCAAAATAATTTGACTTCCAACAAAATCACTGTTAGTACATTTGGAGATGATACATACCTTTTATTTCACATACTCATAGCTTCGCTAGATTCCTTGTAGGTTTGCAAACTCATTACAGAGTCATGCTTGTTTGGTCAACACTACAACTAATGCATCAGTGCTTCTTCTTGGACAATATCAAATCTTCTTGAGGAAATACTTCAGACCGAAATATCAATCTAAACCTTTTTATGTACAGTACCTAACCCCAGGATTAGAAGTGGACTTTATGCAAAAGATGTTTTGCTGGCTTAGAGACAGATATTATCAAACTTCTTTTCGGCTGCTTCCTTCAAAGTGACATTAGCTCGGCTTCTTCAAATCAACCTTTCAACAATTTTATCGTTTTCAATAGAGATGGTATGATTGAGGACTTTAGAACAGGGGCATATGATTTGCTGGCTTTTGCATGAGACTTATCAGCCTTAATCATAAAGCCTTACTTATGATCACAAATTTTATGCTCAAGACTTCTCCTTGTAGACAATGTATGCTTCAATGGATCTGCCTTGTAGTCTTGTAAAAAGTTAATCAAATCATAAATGTGTTACATACCAGAACAAAATATATACTGGCTAGGTTATTTGTTAAGCCATTTGGTACATTATCATTAGTTCTGAGAACTGAGGCAACCTCGGCCTTCTGAAGCAATTGTCTAAGGCTCTCGGTCCTCTGTAACTTCCAGAGGTAACTTTGGCCTTGATCAAAAACGTAGACATATTTTGCTATATATCTATTTCATTTTCTCTTGCAGACTGTGACTAGGGCTTCTTAGATACAACAGACTTTTGGTCTGATCAGAGTAGATTTCATTATTGACTAAGAATTCACTTCTTGAACAGAATCAAGCCCTAGAGAACAACAAGAACAAATTCTATTTTAAGTCTGATTAGGGTTCAAGCTTCCACAGAGATTGTTGAGCTTCAGACTTCCATCAATTTGGTTTGTGATCTTTCTATCATGTCTGCTCTATGACCTTGCTCTAATACCATGTTGATTTTTCACAGGGCCTTCTCTATACTAATAATTACTTCTAGTTCTAACGATTTAGTTCTGTTTCACATTCTTATCCATTATTCCACTATTAACTGATTACACAAAAGACATCAACAAAATAATTTTTATGACAGTAAGATCATGAAGAGACAGCCACACAAAGAACACAAGAGTTTACCCTGGGAGAACCCACATCGTGGAAAAATCCAGCAACCTTTTCAATAGAGAAATTCTTCTTTTCAACAAGAGATACACCTAAACATCCTAGCCATTACAAGGTCAATATGACAACAAAATTAGCTAAGCCAAACCTGGTCCACTACCTCCTAGTCAAGCCATAAATCTACCCATTAAACTGGTAGTTTTCGTAGCATCGGATAGTGTTCTAGTCTCAAACTTTGTGCAGAGGCTAAAACACACGAGTTCGCCAAAACCTAGACATCGTTTCTGGAAATTCCACCTAGAGATAGCACAATTAAATTAATTGACTTTCATTTAAATTTTTCCAAAGTCTAGCTTAAGAAAATTGGTTAATTAATAGTAATTACTTGAGAAAGATGAGAATTCTCTAGAAACTCACACAGATCGAATTGGAGATGATCTCAGTCATCGACTAAGGATTAATCTTGGTCGTTGAAGTCTCAACAGGAGATTATCAGAAGAGGTTGATGGGGTAGATGGAGAACACACTTGGAGAGCGAATTCCTTGGCAAAGGTCGAGTTTCCCAGCTGCAGTGGTTCAGCAAAGAGAAGTTCGAGCCAGAGAGGGGACGCAAAGACAGTGAGGGGTAGACATAGTTTTAAAACTACGACTCCAACTCCGACTCGGCCGAGCAATGACTTTGACTCCGACTCCGAAACGGTAATGACTCGGCTGGCTCGTTTTCAATGACTCGGTCGTTGTAAAAAATACATTAAATATTTAGTTTTTTTATAAAAAAACATAATTTTGAAGATTTTAAACATAATTTTAAAGATTTTCATTCATGTTTCCAAACACACA